>JAHWFO010064049.1:1581048-1610109 GCA_023313115.1 Rhysida immarginata | reverse complement strand
CTTCCCATTTGCTCAATACATCACGGAGCTAAAGGAGTGCTTCCTCTGTCGTCTTTCCACTCTTTCTCAATAGTCTGCTAACTCTCCATTATCTCCATTTTTAAAGATTTTCAAGAAATTATTCAGTACTAAGAACTCTTTTTTCTAAGAAAAGCCTGAATAACAGGAATTCTATGCATTGATACAAATTGAAACTTATCCATATTGCATCATCATTTTATGTTCATTGTTAAAATTCTTGGAAAGGATTGCTTTATCATTGCATCATCATTTTGAGCTCATTGTTATTGGTGAATTGCGTGTTGAAACCATTGTTGATACCTACTGTTGCACAAACTTTTATTTGCATTGTTGGTCATGAGATATATATTGTTGGTCCGTGCAGAGTGTTTGTGAATTGTGTGTTGATACCATTGTTGCAAAGACTTTGTCTTGCATTGTTGGTCATGCGATATTTCTCATTAATATGCCCTGCCATAACCATGAATATCGATTTTTTATCGATAATTATTATTCTTCCGAAAACTGAGGTAGACAGTGACCTTCCTCATGCTTTGAAGGTCAAGTATGCAAAATTTCATTAAGATCGGAATAAAACTGTAGATTTGTATAAAAAACGTACAGACCCACAAACATCCTTCTTTATATATATATAGAAGAGAAGACTAGAAGAGGTACCCGGCGTTGCCAGGGATAATTACACTTGGATGTAAACAGAACAATCTCAAAAAATTAAATTAAATTTTACAATATCTTAAAAATAAACACATGAAAATGCTTAGAATTAATACAGTAAAAATTCTTAATGAAAATTCGAAAAAAATCTTTTTAAAGGCTCACAATGGCTGGACCTCTCCAAGGATGCCACTGCTATTTTAAATAATTTCTTACTCACGTAATCTTACCTTAGATGTATACTTAGTGTTGTTGCAATTTCTACTCTTCTCTCGATGTGTTGAAGCAAAATTTGGCCATTCATCACTTTGTGCAGTCTAGCGGTCGCGGATTCTTCTATTTACTTGCTTCCCATTTGCTCAATACATCACGGAGCTAACTGTTGTCTTTCCACTCTTTCTCAATAGTCTGCTAACTCTCCATTATCTCCAGTTACTCATCATTTTTAAAGATTTTCAAGAAATTGTCAAGTACTAAGAACTCTCTTTTCTAAGAAAAGCCTGAATAACAGGAATTCTATGCATTGTTACAAATTGAAACTTATCCATATTACATCATCATTTTATGTTCATTGTTATAATTCTTGGAAAGATTGCTTTAACATTACATCATCATTCTGTGCTCATTGTTATTGGTGAATTGCGTGTTGAAACCATTGTTGATACCTATTGTTGCACAAACTTTTATTTGCATTGTTGGTCATAAGATATATATTGTTGGTCCGTGCAGAGTGTTTGTGAATTGCGTGTTGATATCATTGTTGCAAAAACTTTGTCTTGCATTGTTGGTCATGCGATATTCCTCTTTATTATGCCTTTCCATAACCGTGAATATCGATTTTTTATCGATATTTATTATTTTTCCGAAATCTGAGGTAGACAGTGACCTTCCTCATGCTTTGAAGTTCATGTATGCGAAATTTTATCTAGATCGGAATAAAACTGTAGATTTGTATAAAATACATACAGACAAACAGACCCACAGACAAACCCACAAACATCCTTCTTTATATATATAGATAGATAGATAGACTAGAAGAGGTACCCGGCGTTGCCCAGGATAATTACATTTGTAGGCAAACAGAACAATCTCAAAAAAATTAAATTATAACTCCCAATTTGTGAAATAATCACTCACAGAGCAAAGGGACTATACATTCTACGAAAAATACGAAAAAAAGGAATTCTAGGTGATATGCCGAGACCAGATAATTTAGACAAGAATATTTCTTGCTCTATTCGAAACTCCCTTTGCTCAGATGTTTCAAATACCCTTTTGGCTTTTTCTGTTTTAGTTGCAGAGTTTTTCTGAACAATACTCGTTCTTTCCTTTCCAGGCACATAAATTTTTGCCAGTCGTCTGGACGTTTGATATGGATCTCAAGGGAGACACGCATGATTCCTTTGCCTCATCAATAGATGCTGCATTATTGTTGTTCTGTCACTGCATCATTATTTTAACATCATTATTAATGATTCTTGGAAACAAACATTCAATCATCGCATTATCAACATCTCAGTTTCCAAAATATACACATTCGCACAGAATATAGTCTAAATGTATTTTTACGAAATGTTTGGATCTGATGTGCTACCAAATTAGCTAATTGATAACCCCGAGCGAGAATCGCAGGGTGAATCGGTTCATGACATTTCCAATGTGTTAAACCGTTTTAAAAGTATTATTTACCGAGTGCCACACCAACCAAATCATCGTTCAGGAAGACCATGTGTGACAAGGATACACGGATACTGGAATGGTTTCCTCCCAGAAAATGTCCATACGTAACATCACTGTTAGTTCTCATTTGCATATATCAAAGAATACAGTTCAAAGACGTATTAAAGAAGCTGGTTACCTTATTCACAAGAAAATGAGACGTAAACCGCCACTCATAAAGCTTCACCAAAAGTAGAGGTCGCAGTGGGCTGTCAGCACATGTCTTGTGGTGAAAGATGGCTGAGCGTGCTGTTCAGTGATGAAAAGAAGTGGATTCTGGATGGTCCTGAAGGATATGCAAGCTACTGGCATGATTTAAGGAAAGAGCCCCGAACATTTTTTAGCAGACAACAATTTGGTGGATCAGTGATGATGTGGGCGGCCTTTCTTATAATGGTCAAGCGTCCGTAGCATTTTTAATTGAACGACTTAACTCAGAAAAGTATATAGAGACACTACAAAGTCATTTGATTCCGTTCGATGAAATTTTGGGAGGAAAGAAGCAGATTTTTCAGCACAATAACACATCCATCGAATGCTAAAAAAGACTATCAAAACAAACCAAAATGTATCTGTTCTTGACTGGCCATCGATAAGTCCTGACCTGAACCCCATTTAGAACGTGTGGGGCATTTTATCTCGAGAAGTTTATGACAATGGACGTCAATATTCGTCAATCAATGAACTCAAGACATCAATCGGGTATTTTTGGTACAACTTACATCCTAAAACGTTACAAACTTTGATTCTTTCTTTAGAAAATCGTGTATATGATGTCATTCGAAACAATGGAAAATCGATATGCTTTTGAGAACCAAGTGTCTTGTAAATTTGAGATTCCCATGCATTCTATATATTTTTGGGACAGTGCTCTTTTCATTTATTTTCTATAGCAATACGCTAATGTAAGTTTATTGTCATTTCTGTTTTGGTTAAATACAAGTTGTATGTGTTTAATAATAAACCTGTCTGAACTCAGTCGTATTTCTTTTTGTTTCTTTGATACATGCAGTCTATAAACTTTTAGGACGGACTGTAACATCATCGAGAGTATCTGAAATCGTTTCTTGTATATCGTTCATAGAAAAATGTGCCATTCTTCTCCCTTTCCTAACTCCGTAACCTGACGGGGCTTGAAACCCTAAATATCCGTGGAGTTCGTACTGATCTTTTCTTTATATATGACTTTGTAACTCAAATCTTGACTGTCAGCTACAACTTGAATTAATTCCCTTTACACAGGTTGAACTTCGTCGAGTATGATGGTATCTAACTAAAAGAAAATAGGGTTAAAAATGATACGGTAGTGTAAGTTTATTGCGCCTTACGCGTTTCGGCATTACGCCATCATCGGAGGCTATACATCTACAAGAAGTTAAACTATCGACAATCGACAATCGAACAGTGAAGTGTACATTTGTTAGGATGGGACGAAAGCAGCGCTTTCACAAAGCTCATCTAACCAGAATTAACTCCAAATGAAATACACTGAGGTAGTCAAGAAGCCTAACCAACCCAAGCGGTCTTCCATATTATACAAAAAAGAAGTTAAACTGGCCATGGCCAGGTATTTATACAGGATGCGTGGGATACAGAAACAAATAGGAAATATTGATATAATATTTGAATAGCTATTGGATGGAAATAAACAGGTATTAAATTTGATTGGAAGATCGTAGGAATACGCGGACCTAATAGAGGGCTATGTGGGTAGCATCCGGTTTTTGTTCCTTGTTCGTGCCTCAGCCTTGATGAGTACTTGGAGTAGGTCCTCTTTTTCAAAGAACGTCTGGTTGTTGAGTAGTGTTGATGGTTGCGTTCGTCGTCTTTTCGTGATTTCTACCTCTTCACGTAGTAGGATCTTGGCTTTGTTGTTGAGCAAATGGTAAGCAAGTAAATAGAAGAATCAGCGACCGCTAGACTACACAAAGTGATGAATGGCCAATTTTTGCTTCAAGACATCGAAAGAAGAAAGGAAAGTGCAACAACATCAAGTGTACATGAGATTGCAAGAGTGCAACAACATCTAAAGTAAGATTGCATGAGTAAGAAACTATATAGACTAGCAATGGCATCCTTGGATAGGTCCATCCATTGTTATCCTTTAAAAAATTATTTTTCGAATTTTCAGTAATAATTTTTGCAGCATTAATTCTAAGCGTTTTAATGTGTTTAGTTTAAATATATTGCAAAATTTAATCCAAAAAAATGTCCGAGCCACGCAGAGGTTATCACATTTTTGTAGCACATCAGATCCAGTCATTCCATAAAAATAAATTTTGACTATATTATGTGGGAATGTGTATATTTTGGAAACTGATATGCTGATAATGCTAAGATTGAACGTTCGTTTTCAAAAATTATTAATAATGATCATAAAATAATGATGCAGTGACAGAACATTAATAAGGCAGCGTCTCTTGATGAGGCAAAGGAGTCGCGCCTGTCTCCCTTGAGTTTCCTTTCAAACGACCAGACGACTGGCAAAAATTTGTGACTGAAAAAGAAGGATAAAGAACGAGTATTGGTCAGAGAAACTCTGCAACTAAAACAGAAAAAGCTATACAGGCATTTGAAACGTCTGGACAACGGGAGTTTCGAATAGAGCAAAAGATTCTATGTCAAGGGCAAGAAAAATTTGAGTCTAAATTAAATGGTGATGCTCCGCAGTGGTGAGTCAAGTGAAAAAGTCTTTAGATAAAGTCTCGGTATATCACATAGACTTCCGCTTTTTCGTATTTTTCGTAAAATGGATAGTCCCTTTGTTCTGTGTTGTATAGAGTGAGTTATTTTTTAAGCAATTTAAAGTTATAATTTAATTTTTTGAGATTTTTTTGTTTACCTACAAGCGAAATTATCCCGGCCAACGCCGGGTACCTCTGTTAGTCTTTCTATATATATAAAGAAAGAAGTTTGTTTGTGGGTTTGTTTGTTTGTTTTTTATATAAATCTACAGTTTCATTCCGATCTTGATAAAATTTCGCATATATGACCTTCAAATCCTGAGGAAGGTCACTGTTTACCTCAGATTTCGAAAAAATAATAATTATTGATAAAAAATCGATATTCATGGTTACGGCAGTGCATTATAATAAGAAATGTCTCATGACCAACAATGCAAGACAAAGTTTTTGTAATAATAAGTATCAACACTGGTATCAACACGCAATTCACAAACACTCTGTACGGACCAACAATATATATCTCATGACCAACAATGCAAATAAAAGTTCGTGCAACAACAGGTATCAACAATGGTGTCAACACGCATTGCACGAACACTATGCAAGGATCAACAATATATGTCTCATGACCAGCAATGCAAGGCAAAGTTTGTGCAATATAGAGTTCAATGCAGAGAATTCCTGTTATCAGGCTTTTTTTTAGAAAAAACCATTCTTAGTACTTAACAATTTCTTGAAAATCTTTGAAAATGATCAGTAACTGGAGATAATGGAGAATTAGCAGACTATTGAGAAAGAGGGGAAAGACGACAGAGGAAGCACTCCATTAGCTCCGTGCTGTATTGAGCAAATGGTAAGCATGTCAATAGAAGTATCGGCGATTGTTATATTACACAAAGAGATGAATGGCCAAGTTTTGATTCAAGACATCGAGAGAAGAAAGGGAATTGCAACAACATCATGTGTACCTCTGAAGTAAGATTACGTGAGTAAGAAATTATTTAGACTATCAGTGGCATCCGTGGAGAGGTCCATCCATTGTGAGCCTTTAAAAAAGTTTTTTCAAATATTCATTAAGAATTTTTACTGTATAAATTCTAAGTTGAGAATTCTTCAATGACTGTGGGTAACGACATAATTATAAGACGACAACCTGTTGTCCACAACCTTTCTAGTTGTCGACAAGAGGTTGTCGTATTATAATTATGTCGTTATCCACAATCATTGAAGAATTCTCATCGCTCGCCTCTAAGGCTTTTTCACCGAAAGAATTTGTTAAGTTCGTTTCTTTGAACTTAAAAGTCGGGATTATTAAGGCTGACTTGACATTTTTAATGAATTGCAAACATTTTCGAATCTTCCCCAACTTCGTTCCAAGAGTCAGATTCAATATTTTATCCTTTTGGGATAAGAAGGCGTTATTTTGCGGTAGATTCTAAACATTGGCTTTGGAAATTGCGAGACTTTTTAAAAAGTTATCCACATATGAACTTATCCAGTTGTGGACAACAGGTTGTCGTCTTAAAATTTTAATAATTATTTCAATTATTAAAATTTTAATAAGTGTTTTCATGTTTTAATTTATTCAAAAAAAAAGCCCGAGCCATGCCAGGGTTGTCACCTACCTTATTTGGTAACACAGCGGATCCAAACATTTCCTCAAAATACATTTTGACTATATTCCGTGGTAAAGATATATTTTGGAAAATGAGATGTTTTGGTTGGTGTGGCAAAAGGTAAATAATACTTTTAGAACGGTTTAACGCATTAGAAATGTAATGAACCGATTCACCCTGCGATTCACGCTCGGGGTTATGATTTAGCTAATTTGGTAGCACATCAGATCTAAACATTTCATAAAAATACATTTAGACTATATTCTGTGCGAATCTGTATATTTTGGAAACTGAGATGTTGAAAATGCGATGGCTGAACGTTCGTTTCCAAGAATTATTAATAATGAATATAAAGTGATGATGCAGTGACAGAACATTAATAAGGCAGCATCTATTGATTAGGCATAGGAGTCACGCGTTTCTCCCTTGAGCTCCCTGTCAAACGTCCAGACGACTGGCAAAAATTTATATCTGGAAAGGAAAGAGAAAGAACGAGTATTGGTTAGAGAAACTCAGCAACTAAAACGGGCGTTTAAAACATCTGAACAACGGGAGTTTCGAATAGAGCAACAGGGTATAAGAGCTATTACACTTGACTCTAAAGTATCTGGTGATGCTTCACAGTGATGAGGCAAGTCAAGAAGAGTTTAGATAAGGCCCCGATATATAACCTAGACTTCCTGTTTTTCGTATTTTAGTAGAATGGATAATCTCTTTGCTCTGTGTTGTATTGATTTAGTTATTATTTAACCAATCGGGAGGTATAAGTTAATTTTTTGAGATTGTTCTCTTTACCTACAAGTTTAATCATCCCGGGCAAAAACGGGAACTCTGCTAGTCTGCCATATATATAAAGAAGGATGTTTGTGTGTTTGTTTGTTTGTGGGTTTGTTTTTTATACAAATCTACAGTTGTATTCCGAACTTAATGAAATTTTGCATACTTGACCTTCAAAGCATGAGGAAGATCACTGTCTACCTCAGGTTTCGGAAAAATAATAAATATTGATAAAAATCGATATTCATGGTCATGGCAAGGCAAAATATCTCATGACCAACAATGCAAGGAAAAGTGTGTGAAACTATAGGTATTAACAATGGTGTCAACACGTAATTCAGACTACGCTCGGACCAGCAACAGATATCTCATGACCAACAATGCAAGTCAAGTTTGTGCAACAATAGGCCCATCGTGTTCGAATCAACAATGGTATGAACGCTCAATTCACCAATAAGAATGAACATAAAATGATGATGCAATATGGATAAGTTTCAATTTGTAACAATGCATAGAATTCCTGCTATTCAGGCTTTTCTTAGAAAAGAGTGTTCTTAGTACTTAACATTTTCTTGAAAATCTTTAAAAATGATCAGTAACTGGAGATAATGGAGAGTTAGCAGACTATTGAGAAAGAGTGGAAAGACGACAGAGGAAGCACTCCTTTAGCTCCGTGCTGTATTGAGCAAACGTTAAACAAGTAAATAGAAGAATCGGCGACCGCTAGATATCACAAAGAGATGAATGGCCAAATTTTGCTTCAACACATCGAGAGAAGAGTGAAAATTGCAACAAAATCAAGTGTACATCTGAAATAAGATTACGTGAGTAATCAATTATTGGGAGGTCCATCCATTATGAGCTTTTAAAAATTTTTTTTTCAAATTTTCATAAAAAGTTTTTACTCTATGTCACGGAATTCAAACTCAAACGTGAATTCCGATGACGTAATCGCCCGCTTTCGCTCTCAAGTTTACTAACATTCCGAAAGGAAGGCAGGGCGACGTCATTTCCGTCACCAGTAACATCAACACGCACCGTCCAATCAGCGAGAGGAGCGGGAGATTCGTCGTGGCAAAGTGGAAGACGACGATCGTGGCATTCGTTACGATGGAGTCAACAGATACAGATTAAGAGACGGCTCATGAGGAATGCGGAAAGAACCTCAGCGAGGTGGAACGCTTCTAGGCACAAGGAGAAGGAGGGAAGACAGTTTACGACCCGTTTCTGCAAGCGTAGCTTCCCGGCTTTCGGCAGAAAGAAGCGAGGCGACAGCGGCGTCAAGCGAGAGAGCCCCCGCCATAACGAAGTTGTCGACGTGGCAAGACGGCCGCCGAACTGAAGAGGAGCCGTATTCTGCCGGATCTGCGAGAATTCCGAGGCTACCGAGGTGGACGCCTGAACAGAGAACTCTACTCTTGATAAGCGCTCAATTTCACTTAGGCCTTAGTGCGCAAATAGCAAGAGAGTGCTTCCCGGAGCTCAGATATAGTAAGCTAAGAGTCAAACCCAGGTCTAAGGACTGTGACCCTTTAGCCTAGCTGCATATCTCGAGCGGGACCTCGGATTCACCTATGTGAGAGATTACGCTCATATCAATTAGTGTCTTTTATTTCATGTGCGCCCCTCTATCTTGGCACCGAAATTAGAGGTGGAATTTGGTCGATTCCATTGTGTGTATTTCAACGGCTATTTTGTCTATTTTTCTGTGTTACGGTGCTAAGTGTAATGGTGCCCGTTTGTTATAAGCTCCAGTGCTCCTATTTCCCGGAGGTGTTTTACTTACCTGTTTATGTGAAGACGTCTGTTGCTCGCTGTGTGTGGGATAACCATTATTACTTAAAGAAAGCCACTGAGGCGAAGTGTATAAGTTACGTGCATATGCGCAACAGAGTTCTACAATTCTTTTGAATTTGGCTATATTGGACTTCGGAAGGCCATGTGCTTTAAGGGTTGTTTGTTTTAGTGTACCTATTCATGTTCCGTAGCAGATAAGGTGTTAGAGCTTAGTGTACCAAATAAGGGTTGGTATTTTATCCCGAAATTAATAAAGTCATAAGACTTTTATGTAGAATGAGAGACATTATAACTATACACTTGGAGGTTATTTATGGTGGAACTTTTACGTGTATTTACTGATTTGTGCTAGATACCGTCACTGTAACTAAAATTACATCGCTCATTGATAGAGCTTATTTATGTTCTTATGGTATTCACCCAGTATGTTTGTCTTTTGTAGCCATATATAGTTATTTGCTAAATATTATTGCTAGTGTTATATCCATTTGATATTTGCCTTGAAGTTAGCATTAAGTATCCTGTTTGGCTAAATTGGTAGCTAGTAGCTATGATTGTTAATTTGTACCATTAAGAGGGTTGTTATGCTTAGGTTAAGCTTCTACTTGTGCTCACTTCAATTAAGTAATTAATTCAAGCCTTAGCTTTAAGATTTGCTACCAATTTCTCATTTTATTTTGAATTTGAATTTAATAAACATTCAATTTTATTACTTTACGCCTTCTGTTAACGTGTTCCTGTTTTCGACTGCGCATTTATCTTTGCTCATTATTACACGTTACACTCTATAAATTTTAAGCATTTTCATGTGTTTATTTTTAAGATATTGCAAAATTTAATTTTTTCAGATTATTCTGTTTACCTACAAGTGTAATTATCCCGGGCAACACCGAGTACCTTTGCTAGTTTAATGATATATATCTAAAGATGCCTATGTCATATGCAAAAATTTAATTCAATATAAAATAGATAAACAACAAAACTCTAAACTAAAGAAACTTATAAAGCAAATAAATTGATATTCAACTGGAATGTTTAATTCTTCCTTTGCACTGATAGGGTAAAAAACGACTGAATTGAAGCCTGCCAGATAAATTAACCACGAATAACTACAAGTGAAAAGCACGCTGGATTCTTTTACTTTAAGCTTAACTTCCAATTTTAAAGCTTAAAACTATTCCTTTAAATAAATAAATGCCACTCTTAGATAAACTGTTACAAAAACAGACAATAGCACTCAAATAAATTGCTTTCAACAAAAATTAGCTAAGTACAATTATTACTAAATGAGCGCTAACTAAATGCATTGCCTGAAACAAAGTAACTAACATTCAAACATAATGCTCCCTAATAAGAAACGAATAATTCAATGTATTCACTATCAATAATTATAAGCAGGTAGGTCAAGTCCGGAAAATTTTGATGTCCATGAATATATAACTTGTCAACACAATGGCACTCACAGCTCTCTATTAAAAATAGAAGAATTAATAAACACTTTAGGAAAACAACCTTTTAACACTTCATTTAAAAAGGAGTTGCAATTAGTGTCGTAATTTGCCCGGCCTTCGCCTCTCAATCATCGAAGCCTCAGAGTTCACAACACTACCGTTGCGCAAATTACGCAGTAAATTAATTTAATTTTCTTACAGTATAAAACATATACTTTAAAAGCTATATGAAATTTGTTTAAAAAAAGGGCAGTTTCCTCCTCTAATTGATATGAAGCCAATATCGTTATAACAGTAAGTTGACAAGCCTGACGGAAAAATTCCCACTAACCTTTTAAACTGCAAACAGCACTACTGGCCTCCGTTTCCCAACTTCCGGGTTTCTGTCCAAAATTTTGCTTCAACTAAAGTTAGATTTAACCATGGGCTCGCCTTCACTAGTTTGCAAATCCTCGGGATGCCGTTAATAATTGTTTCGGTCGGACGTTCTGGCCTCCACGACGAACTCCATTTTGTCGTTCGGTGATTGGCTCTCGACGCCGCGCTCACTTAAGGAAATAGGTTAGGTCTTGAACCCTGCGGGGCAGCAGAAACCAACTGTTGATATTGACATGGCAGAAATGCCATCTGTCATAACAAATGAACTTGATCAGGCTGCTTCTAGACCTGAGCCACCGCATACTTCATGGTGTGCGACCTCAGGCGAGGACAGTACCACGATTAGTAAACTTACTTCCTCTGGATGGTTAAACGCCGTAAATCCAAGAAGAAGAGACTGAAAGGCACCAAGGTTGAGAAACCTAGGGTCGACCTGATGCCCACTGAAAAGGAGGTGCAAACTCCGACCAAACGACCTAGATCTGAAGGTAACACTCCTTCAGAGGGCAAAAAGCCCGTGAAGGAACTCAAATCTGGGACTTTTTGCGAGGCTTTAACAGCTATTAAAATGGCAATTTTCCTGGATAGCTGTCCAGACAAGCAGCTCACTGAGCGGCAGTTGGAAGCCTTCCAGGAAAAACTAATGGATTTTACCGGTACTGGACCTCAGTTTAAGTACTGTTGCTTGGAAGTTGGAGTATTTATTCTGCCCTGTGCGGACCAAGCTACTTCTGATTGGCTGACTACAACAGTCAAGAAGTTAAATCCATAGGAGGGTGAGACTCTTTTGGTGGGCGAGGTGAAAATACTCGTCAAGACTACCAAGATAATCTTAAAGCTCCCTGAACTTTTCAGCAAATATTCTAGGAAAAAATCCTGAGAAGGATTGAAATCCAGAATAAGGACCTGACTTCAACACAATGGGGCATTCTGAATCTTAATTCTAAGGATCAGCAGTTACCATGGTGTTGGCAACTGGATGCAACACCGAACTGGATGCAATTCCGAACTGGATGCAAAAATTTTGAAGGATAGACAATGGTTTCTACACATCGGGCTATCCCAAATCCAAGCTAAGGTTTTAGTGAAACCTTCAACATCTTCATCGCCCGATGCTGAGGTGCATTCAAGCAAACCTGCAGCCAACCTCAGTGGGACATTTCTGGCCGAGGGCATTCACATTGCTCTAATTCAAGAAACTTGGATTTCCAAAGGTGGAATTAGAGGTTTGAGCAACTGTGGAGGTATGCTGATGTATGATTTTTTATGCTTATCTCCCCGGGCTTGTTTATTGGTAAAAAATAATATTAATGCTCTGCCTATGTATCATCTGTGTTCCATGGACTTGGCCATAGCAAAAATCACCCTTCAAATAGCCATTATTTTTGTCTCAGGTTACCTTCCTTTTGAAGAGATTTTACCCATAAATGACAACTTCAGAAGAATATGGGAAACTTCGATTAGCCATAATGTGGAAATCGTTTTTGGCTGCGACGCAAATGCTCACCACATAATGTGGGGGAGTTCCAACATTAATCTTAGAGGTGAGTTTTTATTTGACTTTATCTTGGTAATAAACCAACCTTCATCACTACTGTCAGAAGGGTTCTTTCAATATGAGTAAATGGATCAGAAAATGGTATGTTGATGAAAAGCCATCTTTGGCTGACCACCAACATATACGTTTTTCTCTTCTAGTTGACGAGGACTGGGATAGGACCTTTAGGAATTCTAAGCGGACGAATTGGACTCAATTTCGTGAGGACGTTCGGTCCGCGATTTCCGATCTTCCGATAAAAATTCGTGACATGGCTGAACTGTAATTGTGTGTGAATGGATTGCAACAAGCCCTGGTTCAGCCATATCACAAAAATTGTCCCTTGTTGAGAAGAAGTAGATCCTGCTGTGTCTGGTGGTATCAGGATCTATCTCGGCGTAGACGAGTTGTTAGGAAGCTTTTTAGGAAAGCTAAAAAGACCAACGACTGGCATAGCTATAAGCTTGCCCTCGCTGAGTATAACAAGGCCGTCAGAACGGCAAAACGTACTTCGTGGAGGAAGTTCTGTGAATCGGTCCAAAAGACTGAAGGAGGAGCTAGACTTAACAAAAAATGGATGGTGGATACACCAGAGATGCAAGGATGTCCTTGAAACTCTTATGGCAACGCACTTCCTAGGTGCCATGCTTTGCGAACCTTTTGATATTAATCGCCTGGTTTCTTCCAGCAATATATCTAGGGATAACTGGTCTATGGCCAAGGAAGTGATTACACGTAATAAAGTTGTATGGACAATTAATTCTTTTGAACCATACAAATCCCCTGGACCGGATGAAATCATACCAATCTTGATTCAGCAAGTATCGGCTGTGATCTCACCGATCCTATGTACTACCTTTAGGGCCAGCTTGGCCCTAGGTTATATTCCTAATCTATGGAGGTTGGTCAAAGTGGTCTTTATTCCAAAACCTGGAAAGGGCTGCTATGATTTGGCCAGAAGCTTTTGCCCGATTAGTTTATCTTCTTTCATACCTAAATGTTTCAAAAAGATTATTGATAGTCAGATTAGGGAAACCATTGGGATGCGCTGTTCCTTTCATGTCAATCAATTTGCCTATCAGCCAGGAGAATCTCTGAGGTTGCCTTGCACCAGTTGGTGATTAAAATTGAGAGAACCCTTGAGTACAGGGAATTTGCTCTTGAAGCTTTTCTCGATATTGAGGGAGCTTTCGATAATGTTTCCTATGGTTCAATTACTAATGCTTTAAGGTCTAAAGCAATTGTTCTACTGGTTCGTAAATGGATTCAGTCCCTTCTGGCGGACAGAATAATTGTCTCCCAATTTTTGGGGAAGAAAAGTGAGATTCGACCCTCCAGGGGTTGTCCGCAGGGTGGTATTCTTTCCCCCCTGCTATGGAACCTGGTGGTGGATGATCTTATCTCTAACTTAAACAACCGTAGCATATATGCCCAAGGGTTTTCGGATGACACTGTCATCTACGTATCTGGGATTGATAAACTTACTCTTTTGGTTCTGATGCAATCTGCTTTGGATGAGGATCAAATATGGTGCATTAAGCAGAATTTAAGGGCAAATCCATTGAAAACCACTCTCGTGCCTTTTACTTGTCGAAAAAAAAATCATCCCTGTTAATCGAACACCAACCTTGTTTGGGGAAAAGATTATGGTAAAGAAAGAGGTCAAATACTTAGCGGTTTTCCTGGATAGTAAATTGACCTAGAACCAACATCATTACAAAAGAATAAATCAGGTTAAAATGGCGCTCTATCGATGTCACCTTGTTCTAGGTAAATATTGGGGTCTTACCCCAAAAATTACACATTGGTTGTATGTAACAGCCATTAGACCTATTTTAGCATACTGTGCTCTGGTTTGGTGGTGTAAGACTGAGCAGTCCACTGTTAAGACTCTGCTGGCCTCCCTTTAGAGGTTGGCCTGCTTGGGTATTACGAGAGCTGTTTCAACTACTCCAACCAGGGCCATGGAAATCATTCTTTCCCTAACCCCCCTGGACATTCATATCCAGGGAATTGCTAGGAAAAGTTCTGGGTAATCAAGGATTATGGGTAGATTTCCTCGGGGAGAAATCTCTCATCGTCATTAACCGGATTATGACCAGTAATATTCTGCAAATGCCTTCTGATATTGCGAATACTCGCACCTTCCCTGAGCTCTCGACTGAGGTCACAATTGACCCCATGGTAGAGCAGAGAGGGGGGAGTTGGCATTTTCCTGAGGGAGCCATTATTTGATATACGGAGGGCTGCCGACAACACGGATACTCTGGCCTAGGTGTTTACTGTGGTGCATGTAAGACCCTTCGCTTCTGTAGACTTAGTCGTTGGGTCACTGTATTCCAGGCAGATATGTTAGCTATTATCTACTGTGATACTCAGTGACAGTCAGGCGGCCCTTAAAGCCATTAAATCTTCCAAGATAACTTCTAAAACTACCTTGGAATGTCGTCAACTCCTGCACATCCTAGCTCTCCAGAATAGCGTTACGTTATTATGGGTGCAAGGACATACAGGTATTGTAGGGAACGAGGTGGCAGATATACCTTGGCAAAACAAGGTGCCAAGTCGGCACCTTATGGTCCTGAACCTTTTTGCGGTATTTCCAAATAGACCGCAATTTGTGAAATTAACAACATTTCTTGTCAAGCGATGATTAAAAGGTGGGAACAGACCAACGATCAAAAACATGCTAGATTCATGATTAGGAAACCTACTCAGAGTCTAACAACCAGTATTCTGCGGCTTAATTGAAACAAATTACGTGTTATCGTGGGCTATCTTACAGGTCATGATTTACTACGAAAACACTTACACAGAATGGGGATCCTTCGGAAGAAACCACTGTGTTCAAAGTGCAATAAGGTGGATGAACAGCCCATCATATTCTTTTTGAATGTGTCGCTTTGGCACATCTTGGCCACCTCACGCTAAATTCAACTTTTCTTCACGATATTCACCAAGATCCAGTGGGTAGCCTGACTCGCTTTCTTGGCGAGTCTGATTTCTTGTAGGTTCCTTGGTTTATGGGTCTTGGCACAAAATTTCCTCGATGGAATAAGTGCCTAGGTTATCTCTGGGGTTTTTTTTTACCTTTGTTTAACCTATCCGCTCTTATAAGATAATAGCTGAACGCTCGACTTCGTACGCCGCTTCTCGACCGTTTCTGCGGTTGACGTTGTCTCTTATCGAGGGTGAGTTAATTCCACCAAAGACGATAAGAAAAGCAGACCGGACAATCCTCTTATAGTATTTATTCAATTGATTCAAGTTTCAAGGTTACAACTTTAGTACCCGCTATAGTTGCCGCGCTGGTCTATGCAGGCCTGCACACGTGCATGCATATGGTCGTAAAGATGCCAAATGTTATTTTGTGGTATGGCATTCCATGCCTGTTGTACCTGGATGGTCAGGTCAACGACAGTTGTTGCTGGTTGTGGAAGAGCCCTGACACGGCGTCTGACCATGCCCCAGACGTTCTCGATGGGCGACAGATCTGGTGATCGTGCTGGCCATAGTAGGATGTGGACACCTGGAAGGGCACGTTGGGTTGCAGCAGCAGCGTGGGGTCGAGCGTTATCCTGCTGGAACAGCCCCCCTGGCATACCAGCCATGAACGGCAGCACAATGGGTTCAACAACCATCCACATGTAAACATTTGCCGTCATGGTGACTGGAATAACCACCAGGGGTCCTGCTGTCGTCGGAAATCCCTCTCCATACCAAAATGTCAGGGGTGGGGCCAGTATGCCGACGACGGATACAGCTCGGTAACAGGACTTCCCCACTCCTCCTCCTGACCGTTGTGCGATCGTCACTCTGACCCAGACAGAAACGACTTTCATCCGTGAAGACCACAGACCTCCATTCTGCCCACCAAGTCGCTCTGGCTTGACACCACTGAAGACATGCCGCACGGTGTTGAGGGGTAAGAGACAAACATGCTGCAGGGTGCCTGGAGTGGAGGTTCCTGGCCAGGAGACGGTTCCGAATTGTGCGTGGAGTGACGGTGGGTGCCACAGCAGCCCACATGTCCGCTGCATATGCTGTCCGATTTGCCACAGCCATCCTACAGATACGCCGGTCGACCCTGTCTCTAGTGACTGGGGGTCGTCCAGATCCTGGTCTCCTGGTAATCCTGCCTTCCCTGGAACATTGCTGCCAACAGTTGTACACAGTAGCAACGTCTCGACCCATCCATTCTAGAATAGCACAGAACAAAAGTCCACCCTCTCGAAGGCCCACTACACGTCCTCGTTCGAATTGGGTTAGTTGCCCATATTCACGTCGCAGTCGCCTTCGAGGCATGTTTTACGTACCCTATCACACACGTCCGCAAGTGTCTGAAGTGACACAGACGCGCATCTGATCTTTATATCTGTCATTGGAATGTCTCATTTGCATGTATTGGGTGGCGCTGGTGGCGCCCCCTATAAGTTGTAACCTTGAAACTTGTATCAATTGAATAAATACTATAGCTGAATATACTGTCCAAATTTCATTCATCTAGCACAAGTCCTTCGTGGTGTTGGGATTTTTTTTCCGCCAGTGTATATTAAAATAAAGAGAAAGATGTTTATTATTCAAATAAGTTATGTATTTAATAAATAAATAAAAAGTATATGTAGCATTCCGTAGACGTTCCTTTTATTAAATCGAAACTGTGTGATATCGAAACTAAAAGTGTTTGATTCCACTCAGCTCTTCGATTGTCTCAAAACGGTTGATTATCATTTCGAAAAGCAATCTGCAGCTGATTCAAATGAAATAAGTCATTGAGACGCCGGTGTGCAGTTCCAGGTTGTTTCAACAGACGAGTATATATGTATAAATCATTGCTGTCATGCTAAATTTAAGTTGTGTAATTTTAATCTGTTATATCCATCAGTTTAAATTTTTGTTTGCTGTAGTTTCTATTATTTTGTACTTTGGCTTGATTCTGTTAAGCATGTGAATTAGATTGTATTTTTGTTTAGTATTATTTTGTGTGGTGACTATATTTGTTATTTCTTGTAAATTTTTTTATCCATTCCGAGATGTAATTAATAATTTATGTCTTGCTTTTACTATTGTTGTGCTAGAATTTTATTAAACGTTAAAGTTATTACGCACATTAATTATTAATTAGAGAAATTATTACCAGTATTTCAGATTTATTGATTTATAAACAAACAATTTTTGTGATATTATATATAAATATATATTTATCCACTTTGATTTTTAAAAAAATTTTTTATTGTCAGTAAATTATTTCTTTAATTATTTAATAACTAGCAGAGGTGCCTGGCGTTGCCTGGGATAATTACACTTCTAGATAAATAAAACGTTCTCAAAAAATTAAATTATAACTCCCAATTAGTTAAATTATAACTCAATCAATACAACATGGAGCAAGACAGAAATAATCTAACCTATCCATTCTACGAAAAATACGAAAAACAGGAATTCTAGGTATTATACCGAGACTTTATCTAAACCCTTCTTGACTTGCTTCACCACTGCGGAGCATCACCAGAAACTTTAAACTCAAGTTTTTCCTGCCCTTGACGTAGAAGTTCTTATACCCTATTGCTTTATTCGAAACTGTCGTTGTTCATATGTTTCAAATGCCCGTATAGCTTTTTCTGTTTTAGTTGCAAAGTTTCTCTGGTCAATACTCGTTCTTTCTGTTTCCTTTTCACATACATACAACTTTGCCAGTCGTCTGGACGTTTGATAGGGAACTCAAGGAGACACGCCGGACTACTTTGCCTCATCAATAGAAGCTGCGTTATTAATGTGCTGTCATTGCATCATATATTCTATGCTCATTATTATTAATTCTTGGAAACGAACGTTCAATCATCGCATCATCAGCATCTCAGTTTGAAAAATATACACATTCCCACAGAATATAGTCAAAATATATTTTTAGGAAATGTTTGGATCTGAATTCAGGAATTCTATGCGTTGAATTCTATATTGCACAAACTTTGCCTTGCATTGGTGGCCAATATATATATATATATTGTTGGTCCAAACAGACTTTTTGTGAATTGCGTGTTGACACCATGCTTGATACCTATTGTTGCACAAACTTTGCCTTGCATTAATTAGTATAAATAACACTCCTTTAATTAAATGAAGACAAATAAATCAAATTAAATATAAGAAAAACAATGAAAAAGTCACCCACTTGGTACAGTAAACGTTCAGGACGAAAACATAAATGGAATGCAGGACTTGTGGAGAAATTCGGAAAATACAGAGGAAGCACAGAAGAAACGAAGATCTAGTGAAGAAATGTTACACGTACACAGGGAGGCGCACAGTTACAGATGAAGAAGGTCTTAGATGGAAGTTCGATGATTCGTAACACGTAGATGACTATAACGTTTTCGGGATTTTTTTTCCCATCTTTAGTATTAAAGTTTTTTGAATGAATGTAAGATATAATGATAAAAATAAAACAATGTAATCTAATACAATGTGTTTGCCTTGCTTTGTTTCTCATGAGATATTTCTCTTAATATGACTTGCCATAACCATGAATATCGATTTTTTATCAATAATTATTATTTTTTTGAAATCCTAGATAGACAGTGACCTTCCTCATGCTTTGAAGGTCATGTATGCAAAATTTCATGAAGAGCGGTATAAAATTGTAGAGTTGTATAAGAAACAAACAAACAACTATACCCATAAACAAACAAACATACCCATAAACAAACAAACAAACAAACCCACAAACAAACAAACATCCTTCTTTATATATAAAGAAGATAGAAGATTGTCCTAAAATTCTGTGTTAATTAAGATGCGTTAATTAATTTAAATTTAACTAATTATTTTTTTAAATTTAAAATAATTATTAATCGTAATAATCGCGAGTTAATAAAGTGAGGGAATATCTTATTACGAAGAGCTTGTTTGAGGCTAATTTAAGAAATGTAAAAAGAAAGACTGCTTGGAGGTTAGAATTGTTTTTACTCCTTCCGCTAGCTGGTATGGCGCTAGTTAGAGGCATCATTTTCTCCTATGGGAAAACGTGAAATGTCCGGTCTTCCTTTCTTATCGTCTTTGATTCGACCCTCATAGCTGCCTGATAGAATTGCTCTATGCGATACCGCTTTCCCTGAAGCTTCCTCCCGAGCAAGTGTTCTTCTGAGCTCCAAATTGTCCTCCGTCTCTTGCCTCGTTTCTAACCTCTCGCCGTTCGCTCCTCCTGTTGCATTTTGGGAGCTTCGTTACACTAAACGAATTTCGGTCTAACATGGCATCTCCTGTATTTGTAACAGCCTATTGCCTCTGTAATGGAGAGCTATGATTTGTTTGGCTTTCTGTGACCTGATATCCATAATATTCTTTTGATTTATTCATTTAACCACATATCTGGGACTCATTGATATTAGAAGCGACTTATTTCTCACTAAATGAGTCAAAGCATCGTAATTATACATAAGAAAACGACAACGAAAACTTTCTTCAATGTGCTGGATAGCATCATTGTTACAAATTGAGACAGTTAATTGTGTTATTGTTGATCGTTCAGGGAACAGAAGAAACGTGTAATTGTTTATTTGTATATTTTTGAAATCATATTGTGGTTTTCAAGCTGGTGACCTTTATTGATTGAACTTTATCTAAACTATAAATATAATAAAACTGGAACGAATCCGTAGTTGTTCGGGCATCACTCAAAAATTACTGGACGGATTTTGATGAAACATAGTATTGTTATAGCTTATAGTCTCAGTCTTCAACTAGGAAACCTTTTTCTGCGTGAAAATATCTCATTTTCACGGGAAAAACACCTGAAGGGCTCAGTGTTATGTTAGTTAAACTTGCCAACAGATGTAGTTGCGAGTATGGAAATTCGTGCGGTAGTAGATAAACTTGCCAACCGATGTCCCCAGAAAGAAGATACGCCTAAAGCTCTAGATTAGGAGTTTTAGATATGCCTAGAGTTCCTGTATAAAGAAACTCTAGATTACTACTCCGGATATGCCTAAAGCTCTGTATATATAGAGCTTTAGATATGCCTTCTAAACATGCCTTCCAGAAAGTGGTCAAATCTTTCTAAAGACTAAAGAGACGCTAAGAGATTGAGACAAATACACTCGCAGGAAACATATGAAGAACGAGAAGCTCGGCTGGCGGGGAACCAGGTACAGCGCTCATTTCGATTAAATGAAGACCAGTGCTAATCCATGTCTGCAGAGAATAGAGCGCTCAATGATCAGCTTCTATGGACTAATAAGGTGCGAAGTGGATTTAACTACATCTCTAACATTAATTATGCCGAATTTGCTGGAATTGGTGGAATGATCAAAAACTGTACTCATCGCGAAACCTTAAAATGGAGTAAGGAGTCAAACGGACTGTGTTGTTCTGGAGGAAAAGTTCGACTAGACATTTTTCAAGAACCTCCAGAGCCTTTAAAAGCACTTTTGAGCGGGACACATCCACATTCCAAACATTTTGTGGATTGTGTCCGTTCTTATAATTCTGCATTCCAGATGACTTCATTGGTGCAAAGCAAATCCTGGAAAGTGTGGAAGGTACATTTATGCCTACCATTTAAAATTCAAGGCCAAGCACATCATTTGATAGGTTCTCTTTTGCCTGGGGATATACTAAAATTCCTTCAAATATACTTTGTATCCGACTATTGTGAACAAGCTAACATAAAAAAATTGCAATTTTTAAAATCTTAACCCAAAATATGTTGCATCAAATAAAAGCGTACATCAACCATTTCAAAGCTGCACTAAACTTTATTCCGCAAAGACAAGAAAACGATAATAAATTTGTAATCATTGCTGATCGCCGTCCGATAGCAGAATATCGTGGCCAATACAACGCCCCTACCACGAATGAAGTTGCTGTTGTACTGGTGGACCAGCAGTGCAACAAGCGTGACATTCTCTTGCGCATCCGTGATGAACACTTGTAACGGATTAGCAAAACTCATCGGGCTTATGACGCTCTTCAGTGCCCTCTGATTTATTGTCGCGGCGAGGATGGTTATAATTTTGGCTTTCACCATGTTCATCCCATGACTGGTGCGCCCATTCCAACAAAAAGGTTCCCATGCAGTTTTATTCGTACGTGCTACAATTAAGACGGGACCGTGTTCCTCATTTGCATCATTTTCACAGACTATTTAGTCAGTACGTAGTGGACATGTACGCGTAAATTGAGATTGAACGTTTAGTCTTCATTCCCACAAATCAAAGAAAATTACGTACTGTAAATTATATTGATCTTCAGGATGCCATGCAACAGGATGCCATGGGACGTCTGGTCATTCTATCATCGAGCTTCACAGGTGGGCCACGCTATATGCATGAGCGCACATAAGATGCCTTTTAATACATTAAAAAGTATGGACGTCCAGACCTTTTTATTACGTCCACTACGAATCCTAAGTGGATTGAGATATCTCAAGAGCTCTTCGAAGGATAAGCTTCCTATGACAGGCACGACATAATAGCAAGGGTTTTTAAATTAAAGCTAAAACTTATGATCGACCTGCTTACTAAGGAAAATGTTTTCGGCACATCTTTATGTTTCCTTTATAGTGTCGACTGGCAAATGCGCATTCTTCTGTGGCTGCGGAATTCCCAGCCTCTAATGAGGATCCCATATTGCACATTGTAAAGACGCATATGGTGCATGGTCCTAGCGGTGCACTTAACGTGAACTCTCCCTACATGCGAGATGGCCGATGCATAAAAAGGTACTCAAGGGCGCAGGTGAATTAAACTAAAACAGACGGAGATGGTTATCCATTATATCGACGACGACTACCTCAGTACGGTGGATTCATAGCTGAAATATGGCTACGTGGCCAGCGAATCGTTGTCGACAATAGATGGGTCGTACCTTACTCGCCTGTACTGTCAAAGACTTTTCGGACTCATATAAACGTGGAAATGTGTAACAGTTTGCGGCATTTATTCTCTATAATGTTGGTGTTTTGTGGACGGTCTGATGCCGTACAAGTGTGGCAAAAATATGAACATCATTTGTCAGAGGATTTTTTACAAGAAACGAGACAGGCTGTTGAAGGCGGCGAATTGAATAACGAGATTCGGGAAACTCTTATGAATCGGTCTTTAAGAGCTATTCAAGATATCATATTGTCTGTCGGTGGTAATCCTCTGCCAAATATGGCTTGCCTGCACCAAGTTCAGATGAAGGGCGTGGAAACAGAGGGTACATAGCCGAAACCAACCTTAACCCAGTTGAAATTGCGGAAACTCTTCGAGACGGTATACCTGCACTAACATCAGAGCAGCGGAGAATTTACGACTGTATTTCTGAGATCACCACCAAGCCTAGAGGGGATCTGTTTTTCTTAGATGCACCAGGTGTCACTGGAAAAAACATTCTTAACTAAAATTATCCTGGCTCAGGTACGAAGCTAATGCAAGGTTGCACTAGCTGTAGCCTCCTTAGGGTTAGCGACCTCTTTACTGCCCGGTGGGAAAACTGCACATTCCATGTTTAAAATACCTCTACAATTAGACACTTCAGAGACGCCAATTTGCGACATCTCGCGAAACAGTGATAAAGCGAGAGTTTTGCGTGACTGTACCTGATTGAGTGGGATGAATGCACGATAGCACACCGCAAGGCAGTGGAAGCTGTCGACAGGACATTGCAAGATATCATGCAAAATGACAAGCTGATGGGAGACGTCACATTGCTGTTTTGTGGAGACTTTAGACAGACGCTGCCAGTAATTACACGAGGCACTGGAGCTGATCTGATAATTGCTTGCGTAGAGAGCTCCACTCTCTGGACTAGGGTCACACGTTTGCACTTGACAGCTAACATGCGGGCGCAAAGAGGCGGAAATCCATATAGACAAGAGTTCTCCGAATTGTCACGAAATATTGGTGAAGGTACGTGCCCAAATGAAGACGGAAAAATAAGTTTACCAGAAAATTTGTGCCAAACAGTTTCTTCTTCAGCAGAACTTATCAGTTTACAGCGATATAGAGCAAAATTTAGTAACAATACGTGAAAATTATTGGCTTTGCGGAACGACAAGCTGCAGCAATCAATGACATCAACAGAGTAATGGAGCAAGATGAGGCCACAAGTTACCCAGTCGAATTTTTGAATTCTTTGTCTACACCTGGGCTTCCACCTAATTTTAATTTAACCAGTCGAATAATTTTAAAAATGGGTGTGCCTATAATGCTTTTGAGAAACTTGAGCCCACCCAAGTTATATAACGGCACCCGCCTGAGCATACTTGCTCTGCAATGAAACGTGATAGAGGCTGAAGTGCTGACGGGATGCAGTGCGTGTGAGGAAGTTTTTATTCCCTGGATTCCACTTATACCCGATAACTTTCCATTTAGATTCAAGCGCGTGCAATTTCCTAACACTGTTTGCTTTGCAATGACCATTAATAAGGCGCAGGGTCAGACGTTGGGTACCGGGGGCATAGACCTCAGTACCAGCTGCTCCTCGCACGGACACTTGTACTGTGTTTGTACAAAATGGCCACTTGTAAAATCTATTTGTACACGCGCCAGATAATATTACCGAAAACATTGTTTAAAGAGAGGCTTTTTGTACACAATATAAATTGTTTATTTTCTCTTTCTTCATTTATTAAATTATTTCTCTTTCATCAAGGGATAACACATGATAATTTTTATCCCAGTATTAATATTTTTAATTAAGATTATATATGCTTTAATAATATTTATTTTGAAAATTGACATTACGTATTAGATTATTAAAATTTTACAGTATTTTAACTTATCTTAACCTATCTTTAAACTGTTAAAGTATTGAAAAGAAAAAATTGCAAATGAACTACTGGACGGATTTTGATGAAGGTTAGAATGGTAATAGCTAATAGTGTGGGTCAACATTTAGGGTACTTTTTTCTGCGTGAAAATGTCTTATTCCCACGGGAAAAAACAACGGCTCAGTGGAATGGCCAGATAAAAGATATGTCTCTAAATATGCCTTCTAGAAAGAGGTCAAAGCTTTCCCAGCTGCTTCTCAAACGGCCAATTGTGCGTAGTTCTTTCTCGCGTCAATGATGCCAAAAATCTCTTTGAACGTAAAAATGATGCCACGTAAAATTATCAATAACACTATTTAATTTAAATTTATTATATATTCTCTTTATCTTTATTAAATTATCTCTTTCATCAAGGAATAACACATGAAACTTTTTATCCCGGTAATCCCCTCGGAAGCATACTTCGGGTTTTACGTGAGCGGAGCCGCGTGCACATCTAATTATTGATATTAATTGTGTTACTATATTTTCGCTCACAGTTTATGGATGTAAACTATGTTACTAATTAAAGTTAGCATACTAAAATATAGTTCTGTCTAAGTATTTCTGTTCAGTGTTTAAGTTTTACCCAAACCTGACACAAAGTCTCTAGCAATTTCAGAAGTTATTGAAATGATTTTATGAAAGCAATTCACGGCACAAAATATAAACATACACGATAAGTGTTATACTCCATACAAATTAACAGACTTAAAAGTACCTGGTGGGATAGTTCCTGGTCGATCTGTGGGACGAGTAGTAGTAGGCTTCCAATCCCATGTAGTATCTATTAAAGGAGTAGAAGAGACACCAGCCAATCCAGTTGTAGCAGAAGTTGTAGGATGAGAAGTTGTAACCATGGTAATAGCAGATGAATTAACAGAAGTGGTCGTTTCTATGGAAAACTCTACAGCCATGCTTGGGGTATTTTCATCCATAAATGGATTAGTTGAAGATGTTACTAACGAACATTTGACATTTGATGCATGATCGCAAATTTTTCTATCATTGTCGAAGAAAGTGTCTGCAGGGCAGGTAAGATATTCCACACTGTTCGTATGGCACCAGTAGAATCTAGAACAGTCTTCGGGATCTTGAAACATTCCAACTTTTCCATTACATTCCCAATTATATAATACAAGGCCAGTACAAGATCCATCATTGTTATTATCACAAGCTTGCAATTTTTCATTAAATCTTAAATTGTCAGGGCATGCAAGCCGTCTTAAAAATCCACCCGTGCATTGGTAAAATTGTGTGCAGTCTTTAGCATCTTTAAGCAGAATGTCGTTATTGCAAACACTTAAAGGTATACGACTTTGCATTTGAATCTGAGGTTGCGAAAGTCTTCTTATACCGTTATTGGAATAAGTGAAATGAAAATTGTTATTTTCTAAGGGGGAATTGCTGGGAATTTTGGAAGACATTACAATGCTGTAGGTTTTCAGTCCTTCACTTTGCATGCGCAGCAGCTCCTGATACAGTGGATGATGTACAAGAAGTGGTTGTGGCATAATAGCCTGAATCCTACTATGAGGTTGAAACGGATACTGAGATGGTAATGGCACCCCTGCATGGCCATTTATTGGTCCGTCATTCAAGTCAGGAACAGGGTTCACTGTTTTCCATAACATCTCGTTTACTTTAGATATAAGAGGCCATTTCTTTCCGCATACACCCATAAAGTCATCAAGATCAATTGCCCAGATCATCGCACCACCCAGGCGATGTTTAAGAAGAAAGTTTATCTAGGAAAGATAAAGAAAACCCACAGAATCTCATTGCTATTTTCAATTTGTTTTAATTTTAATGGATTGTACAAGAGCGTTCAAAAAGTAATAATCCACTATTTATTTCTGACACAACCAATGCTATTTGGCTGAAATTTTGAGGAGTTCATGTTCGAGCCTTGCCTCTCTGCTATGCGAAATTGAAACCATTGCCGTTAGTTTTATGTGTGCTATCGAGAATTAAAAATGGCTAATATCAGTGATGCACGTTATATGCATTTCTCGTTTATGTGGGAGAAAGTATCCGAGTGACTTCCATATCTTTGGGTTTTCCAAAAATACACTCTGTGAGATAGAATTCGAGTCCGAAGATGATGTATGCGTTGTGAAAAAATGATTGTATGAGCACGATCAAGAATGGTACCAAGGGGAAATATTCGCTCTTCAGGAACGCTGGCATGAAGCAAAATAAATGAAACGAGACTTCCTTGAAATATAGTCAGCAGCAATGCGTTCCCCGAGTTGCAAACTTTTTATTCTATATTATTTCAAAAAATATTGTATTACATTACTTTTTGAACGCTCCTTGTATTTTCTTTAGACATACTTTCTTGCCAATACTTTCACTATCATCATAACCAATCCATTGATTTCCATTAATCATGTAAGGAACCATAGCAATGTCATCACGCCGTTTGATCCAGCTGGCATCTGTATATTTTGGGCAAATCTGAAAGAATGATAGAATGTGAATGCTTTTTTACCGAATGCTTTCATGTTTCTTCAGATCTTAAAAATTACTACTCACCTCATAATAAGCAAGAAAACCAGGCTCTTGAGTATAATTTCCTGCATCACCTTGTTGGATTATCCGATCAGCTGTATCATTTTCTCCTCTAGGTAAAGTGAAAGACCGGCCATAGAATGGAATTCCTAGTATAAGTTGATGCCTGTTGGCTCCAAAATCCAATAAAATTTTAATACCATCTTCCTGAACATAGAAAATAGATCTCAGGTAAAAATTAAAGGAAACTCTTAGATATAAAATGAAAGTAGTTCATCATTTTATAAGATAAATTGATGGGTAAAAATTTAAATTATTTTAAATCAGGGGATCCTCATTATATATACAGGATGTTTCTAAAGCTAGTTACCAAATGTTACACAGGGGCCATCCATAAAATACGTACGCACTAGTGGGGCATATGCCCTGATGTGACAAAGTGTGACGAGGAGGAAGGGAGGGATAAGATTAACTTGACGTCACATAAATACATAGATTTTAATTTTACTTTATTAATAACAATTAAACTTCACTCGTCGTTTACACTACCTGGCCAAAGAAAAAAAAAGTCGCGCAGTTCAATATATAAGTTGGGAAGCCTTTCGTTTTGATGACAGTGCGTATTCCCTTTGGCATGGATTCAACAAATTCGTCGATCTTCTTCTCTACGTGTAATTTCTTCCAGTCGTCCAGTATTTTTTGCCCAAATCGGGAAAAATTAAACCTCTCCGCATGCCCAAAGAATTTCTATAGGATGAAGATCAGGACACTGTGGGTGCCAGTTGATGTGCTGAAATGACTGATCATAAGAATAGAACCAAACTGTTATAGTTCGAGTTCGGTGAATCGTGGTGTTGTTGTCCTGAAATATTTTAGTTCTATCAGGAAAAAAATCGTTCATCGTTGGAATAACCTGGATAACCAGTATATTCAGATATTTGGTTGACGTCATTTTATTGCTACATTATTTGCAGTACCCAGATCAGACAAATACACGCAAACCCACATCATCTCACTGTCTTCAGGGGCTTGGACAGTAGATACCTCGCATTACGGGTCTATCGCTTTGTGCGGTTCACTTCTTATCCTTATGCACCGCTCACTTTGGACTAAGGTAAACGAAGTTCATCACCACATCACTTTTTTCTACCGTTCCACACGCCAAATTTTGTGATCTAAGACAAAGAGTAATCCAATTTTTATTGGCTTTAGTGACAAGCGATTTTCTTGTGGCAGAGAAACTATTTAGTCCCATTCCTTGTGAGTGTGGATATGCTTTTGACTGAATCTCTTGTTAAATTTCACAGTCAGTTCTAAAGTGGAATCTTTTCAGTTTGCCTCCACCACGCATCTTAATTATCCCTGGTCACGAATATTCAGAATTTTTTCCGACCACAGTTACTTATCGAGATTGATGATTCCAAATCTGAATAATGCTTTGAACAGTTCTTACTCCGGTTTCAGTAATCGCCGCAATCTCTATGCTTGTTTTCTTTGCTTAGAATAGACCAATAATTTGTCCCTTCTTAAACCCGGCTGTGACGAGATGCTGTGTCCACAGACATCTTTATTCAAAACCAAACAAGTGATAAACTAATCTAGGACAAGTTAAAAGTGGTATTGCCTGCGTAAATCCGCACATGACTACAATAGCAATAAAGTGATTAGCTTCTTAGTATTTGCATATTGAATAATCGATGGCGATTTTTTTTTATATCTGGCAATGTATCTTAAGATGATGTAAACAGTGGTACAGAGGATTTAGAATCGATGCACGAAGATGAAGTGAACGTGAATTTTCTTGAAACGACAGTTGTTCAGATGCCTATTATGGAAATATCTAAATATACAAAAAGTACTTGGAACTGTGATGAATGAAATGTTTTTCTTTATTACTTATTTCATCACAATGTTAATGGTCACGGTTGATTGATGTTGATATGATAATTTAAATAATATTTGATGATTTAATATTTAGGGCAGTAAATGCCAAAGTATAATTTTAATTTTATACTTAGAATACATGTGTGTAGATACAGTGTTTACTTTTTTTAAATAAATGCGATTTCATTAAATATTACTTGTACAGGTGAAATTCATACACAATCGGCTCTGCTACCTT
>JAHWFO010064049.1:1486035-1580948 GCA_023313115.1 Rhysida immarginata | reverse complement strand
TTAATGATCAGGGGATCGGGTCGTAACATTAGATGGGTGGGGGGGGGGGGTTGTCATAAATTATAAAGATGAGTGAGCATTGCAGACTTTCTTAAATTTTCAATAAATTTAATAAAGATGAAAATGTATAATGACAAATCCAAATTAAACAGAAATACTGAATAAACAATTTTAAACTCCATATCCAGTGATAATAATAAATTTGAAGAACTCTTCCTCCTGGGCAGTCGAAACCATGACGTCCAAGTTGGGTTTCTTCAGTCGCTGATACGAGGCCGAGGTCAGAATAAAATGGCAGATCTGTTTCTTGTCGATGTAGTTGGCAACATCTGGTCATTTCGTCTGACATGCTAATAGGAGACTGATCACTCTGTTCATTCGTTCTACATGCCCGTTGGCGTGTGGGTTCTCCGTGGATGTTAACATATGATCAATCATGAGTTCGTCACAAATATCTTGAAATATTTTGTTTGTGAAGGCAGTTCCACTATCCGATATGATGCGGCTTGTAATTCACATTAACATGAATATTCCATTTAATACATTGCATGTTTCAGCAGCTCCTGTGGCACGTACAGGGATCAGGAAAGTCATCTTTGAAAAATTGCAAATGGCAACCAACAAGTAGCGGAAAGATTTTTACCTGGTGACTCCTTGTTCATGAGATATTCCAAACATGATCGGACAGCTCCTTCTGCAAAGGCTCGCATCTTTGGATACCAGAAACGCTTCGTCAGTGCCTGAATGGTTCCTTCATGCTACTTGTAGGATGACCATGTCGTCTGTGAGTTTCAGATACCCGGTATCTTCGAATGAACTGCGAAATAAATAATAATTTTTTCATCCGCTTGCCAACATTAAGAAGCCTGGATAGATAACCTCGTTGAGTTTCATCATCCATTATAGCACTGCCATTATTCATTCTACCAATTACATTTCGGCATTATCCATCAGCTCGTTGCGCTGTTGTCACCCATTCCACATCAAATTTCACCTCTAACATGTTGATACGATCCATTATTTTCACTGGATTACCTGTTTCCTCAGGGATGTAACGACTCAGAGCATCCACATGGGCTATAGCAGTTCCAGGTCGGTGACGAGGGTAGAAGTCAGATTCCATCAATTCTAGCACCCATGTTCCAATACGAGACGACAATTCTCTCTTTTTTAATCCATATCTGACAGCGTCACGGAATTTTAATGATTCCGGCGACATAGTCGATCGTTTTCGCTCCAGAATATTTTACAATTCGGAGCGAAGAAGAAATCGACGTCGCCATCGTCATCGACGGGATCACGAGGCATCAACCAATGAGGGAGGAGCGAGGTTCTCGACTGCGGTCTCGAAGCGAGAGCGGTTACGGAGAGGGAGAAGGAGTTTGGCGTCTACCGACGAACGATGTAGGAAAAAGAAGCTCCTGGCCACGAACGACGGAGGGCATCGAGACTGCTTAGTCTTCGTTTCGCCGGAGGAGGAGGCTCGTCCTCAAGTCACCGCAACGGAGACGCCTACGAAGGCGGCGAGTGCCTCATTGTGTAATACCCTGCCGTGCGGAGAAGCTCCGTTGGCGGAGATTGCTTACGAGGCAAAATGCGAGACTCCGCGACATGAAAAGTGCCCGACGACGGCGTTCGACGTGCTGCCCCGTGTGCCGAGTGTTACGGTCGCCGACCAGGGTTTCATCTTGGTGAGTGTTACTTTTTCAGTAGGCTGTGCGGCCGCATTGGTTAGAAAATCCTTCCCGGAGTTAAGTCGCCGTGACATGCATTTTTACACTCTGGTGTGTGGTCTTTGGCCCGGAGGCATGCGAGCCTATTTTTCGAGCCATTTCGGCTTCGTCATCATTAAGTTTTAAGTGAAGTGCGTTCTACCGTTCGTAGAAATTATATCTTGTGTCAAGTCACGGTATTAGTCCAAGTTTCTTGTCTTGTGTTTTAACGTCATCATTTCAACGTAATTTATTTAGCCCGTTATTGCATCAGTTCTTTATCACAGGTCTCTCTTGTGACTTGGAGTCGCCGAAGTGAAAAGATTTCTGCAAAGTGTGTAATTTGCTGTATTCCATACTGGTTGTAATTCTAATCTTAATGGACTCCCCCGGACTTGGAACTTTTACCGATATAGAGACTTTGTGATAAAATTTATTTTTCTAGTTCGTGTCCTCGCAAATTGGAACATTTTAATTCGCGAGTGCGCCGTTCAGTGATTTCGTATGCTCTTGTGTTCGCTGCGAAGTTTATGTGAATTGTTACTGTAAATTTGTGTAACTGCTTAATTGAATTCCAATACACTTATTTTGTTTAAGCCTTTGTACGAGAGATTGCTAAATGTTTTACTAAAGCCTCGTATGTCATATTGTTTGCTAAATGTTTTACTCGTTAGCTGAGAGGTTGGCTCTTATATAATTGTTTTAAAAACCGACCCAGTTAACTTGCTGTTTTTCTGTTTTGGCTTATATCAGGTGTCTAGTATTAAGCAATTTAACTTTTTAGCTAATAGGCTATTGTTCTTTGCTTTAGCAGCTTCAGCTGCCTAATTTGCTGTATAGCAGTAATTCCTTTTGAGGTCATTTATACTTTAAGCTTTATGTGCTTTTGTTTAGCTTATAAGTTTTGTTTTGGTTATCTGACTGAATTGTAATGTTTAAGCCTATGATGTAATTTACTGCTAGGTTAAGTGTGCCTTGAGGGTTTGGCTTATTTACAAGATTAATCTTTAAATTTAGGTTTATCTTGCACTGAGGTGCAGGTAAGGTCAACCTGTTCATTCTTATCTTGAACCGTTATTTAATTGCATTTTTGTGATTAGTGTTCATAATTTATTTTTTTTGCAAGGAGGTGCCCATTTGACTCCTCATTATCTTTTACTACTTTTACTTTATTTACAATAAACTTTATCCTTTATTTACTCTATTTTGTGTGCTGTTACATGCTATTTTATTTCCACTGCGCCACTCCAAATTTTAGCCTAAATACATGTGACAGACAGCTTCACAGTACGTTATTAGAGTGAAACTTGTTCCATACAGACACTTCCTACATTTCTGCATCGCCCATACAATGGCCAAAAGTTCTAGCTCAGTTGAATGGTACTTCTTCTCGCAAGGTGTGAGTTTTATGCTTAGATAAAGCACAGGACGAAATTGTCCATTCTTCCCTTTTTGTACAAGCATAGCTCCAACACTTTCAGTTAAGGCATCGGTGTAGAGTTATGTTGGGCTTCTCGGGTCGAATACATTCAGGAATGGTTCAGATCTTTAATTAGATTCTCAAATTCTTTTTGACATTCTTCTGACCACCTGAATCCAAACCCCTTCTTTGTTATTTGCGTCAGATGAACGGTCTTTATATTTTTCATATCACGTTTTTAAATTAATAAAAAAAATTATTACACCAAGAAAATTTATTTAGTTATACAGGATGTTTCAGGTTCGATGGTCATAAAGTACCTAGCACGATCCTTTGCACGATTAAAAACTTTAAGTTCCTTATGCAAAATGTTCAAACTCAAATGTTAAAGGTCTAAACATCACGCGAAGTTTGCTAAAAACCTATCGAAAACGTCATTTAATCTCAAAAATTGCCGCCGATTAAATTGCAATCGCCCCTTTGAATTTAATGAATTGCTGGTGCCGAAAGATCATAAATGACGTAACGACGCAATTTAAATTTTGGGTTTTCGACATTTTCGATAAGGAACATTAAGTTTGTAATCGTGCAAAGGATCACGCTAGGTACTTTATGACCATCGAACCTGATACACTCTGTATGTTTCTATCAGCTTTTAAAAAAATATCCAAAATCCTATACAAATTTCATGTTTCGAGTTTTGTAGAGCATAATGCCTCACAAAACGGCGAAAGTACCCACATAAGCCTAGAAAACCTCGAACCTTCCTAACATTTTCTGGAATCGGGAAATACTTGATCGCTCTTGTTTTGTCCAGTCCAGGTTTCAATCCATCTTTCGACCTCTTCAGCCCCAGAAATCCGTCCCAGGAACGTCTCTTGAAACAGCTGCTGAACCTCCTCTCTGTATTTACCAGCGTTCTGGAACACATTCTCCACTGTCAGCACTATATTGCTACTACCGCCTACTGTAGTCCCCATGCATTACTGCGCAGTAACTTTTGAATCACCCTGTACAAAAAAACGGGATGTGAGGAAGAGAGAATGGAGAGTTAAAAATAACTAGTGGTTACAGACTTCATCCACAAAATGTATGTTTTGGCTGATATGGAGCTTGTTATAACACTTGGAATGAAGTGTAGACTTCAAATTCTGCTTTGGTTGTATCAAAATTAATAATGATGTGAGAAGAGAAAAAAAATTTTAAGCAGTGTGTTGTCCCATGAGTTCTATCTATTAGCTTGACATAAGTCTGCACTTTGGCAAGCCCCAGCAGCGATCAAAGATTTGAAATAGCGCCAGTCTGTCAATACCAAGAAAGCATAATGCTGTTCTGTGGTAGAGATTCTATGGGAAGCTATAGAAGAACACTTCTCGAAAGACAGATTGGTAAACCTACTCGTTTGCTGGTATCAACTTGAGCACAATGGTGAACCAATTTCTTTCATTTTACCAGGAGGAACTCCTTAAAGTAGAGGAACCGCGGTTGGTTGTTACAGGGGCAGGTTATTACAGACAGTTTAAAAAATACATCAATAGATGGTACCACCGAAAAAACCAGCGTGAATCGTGGGAATCATCTAGCTGCTTCTTTCTCCATTACGACTGGTTAGAGTTTCAATTTGCTCAAGTCGTTTCGTTGGTGTGCACTTGCAAATCAAACATGGACGAATGGGGCAGGTTGTTACACGAACCGAGGGGCTGGTTGATACACTGTAACAACCTACCCCCGCATATTACGAAATGTTATTTTATTTATTTTTTAATAAGAAAGATTAATAAAAAACAATTCGAAGTTTAAATTAGAATGTCGTGTATAGCCTATATCTGAACATACGTTCATGTTATGTTTTTATTCCTAGACATGAGAACCTATAAAAGAAAAACTGACAAGGGAATCATCCCAAACGAAGTATACCTGAATGCAGCCAAAGATGTACTGGAAAAAAGATCTATTCGTGCTGTGGCAAAGGATTTCAATGTTAACGTCATGACTCTGCATAGATTCTGCAAAAAATTAAAGAAGCAGGTGCCTAATTTGTTGTCTTCATAACCTGAACCTCCAGGTAATCTAACCACACAGTCAGTGGTTATTTACATGTTATTTTACAATCTTGTAGATCTAAATGAACCACAGCCAACCACAGGTTACAAGAGAAACCGGCAGGTATTCCCGGAAAAAATGGAAGCTGTCTTAGAGGATTTTTTGGATCAATGTGCAAAGATGCACTATGGACTGTCTACAAAGGAAGTTCGTAGATTTGCCTATCAATAAGCCGTAAAAAATGGGATCACTGTACGTGACAACTGGCATGAAGCCGAGATAGCAACAACTGATTGGTTGACTGGATTTTTGAAGAGGCATCCAAGGCTCTCCATAAGATCACCACAAGCCACTAGCCTAAGTTGGGCAACAAGTTTTAACAAGAATAATGTGGGGAAATTCTTTGATATCTTAGAAGAACTGAGTGACAAGTATAAATTTGATTGTGGAGACATATACAATGTTGATGAAACTGGCGTTACTACTGTGCAGCGTCCACATCAGATGAAAAACAATTTGGTTTTGCAACATCGGCAGAAAGAGGAACATTGGTTAATGTTGCAATTGCGATAAATGCATCAGGCAATTTTCTTCCACCAATGTTTGTATTTCCACGTAAATATTACAAGGAATATTTTATTTCTAGTGGTCCTCCTGGATCTATTGGTACTGCTAACCCATCAGGATGGATGACCCAACCTGACTTTCTAAAGTTTTTTAGCATTTCGTAAAGCACACTCGTTGCAGCCCAGAAAGACCTGTTTTGCTCCTTCTAGACAATCACGACTGTCATTTGTCAGTCGCAGGAGTTGATTATTGCAAGGCGAATGGAGTTGTGATGTTGACATTCCCACCCCACTGCTCTCATAAACTTCAACCACTTGACAGATCAGTGTATGGCCCGTTAAAGAAATACGCGAACAGTGCATGTGACAACTGGTTGAGGAATCATCCTGGGAAAAGTCTATCAATATACAACATTCTGAAGTTATACAAACTTCACTCCCCTAGCTGCTACACCAACAAACATTCAATCAGGATTTAGAGTGTCAGGCATTTGGCCAACAAACCGTTCCATCTTTACAGATGATGAGTTCCTTCCATCTTTTGTGACGGATAGAGTGCGCCCTGCTGCTGAAATGATATCCCTGAATGAACCTGATCGAAATGACATCCCTTGCGAAAAAGTTTGCAAATCACATGATGCCCCATCATCTACGATGGAAAAGGTGGATGTCCCGAGCTCCAGTGAAATGGGTGATGCTACGCAGACGTCCACTTTTAAGGACTCCAGGCCATCTGAGAAAAAAACACATTATCTGAGCCCTGTAGACATTCATCCCTTGCCAAAAGCAGGTCAACGAATCCAATCCAGGAAAGGACGAAAACGTAGATAGTGTGCCGTTTTAACCGACACAATCACAAGAAATAATGTACATGGCGAACGACAAAAGAAACAGGCACAAACACAGAAGAAATCTGAACAGGCTTCCAAAAGGAGACTTGAATTTCAAGGCAACCAAGCAATTAGGCAAACAGGCAAACCACCCTATCAACGGAAGAAACTCCAATCAAACAAACTATCCAGAAAAAAGCATTCTAAAGATGACCACGAGTCCAGTTCAGAGGAGGATGAATGCCTGTGCATTGTCTGTGCAGAACCCTTCTCTAACTCAAAACCAAAAGAGGAATGGGTACAATGCACAGTTTGTAAGAATTTTGCCCACGAGAAGTGTGTTGATAATGATATCTTTCTTGTTTGTGTAAATTGTAACTCGGATGATGATGTGTAAAACATGTAACAACTTACCCCTGACGTGTAACAACCAACCCCCGATTGGGGTAGGTTGTTACACGTTACCATGATGCATAAAACATTTTTTTTCCAAAAACTTTTCAAAAAAATTAAAAAAACAATTATTGTATTCATTAAAGGAAAGTTTGATAATACTGTTCTAATTTTTTGGCTTGCCTAGTATGATTAGAAAAATTTTTAAAAAATGAAAACGAAAAAGTGTAACAACCAACCCCGCTCTCCCCTAGTCTATTTAAGAAAATTTAACTGATTTAGTTAAAGAACAATAATATACTTCATCTAAATTTAGAGAGGCTACATATTAAAAAATTAGACACAAATACGGTTTTTTTTGCAAAACACGCTTTTATTATGTCTAATTATAATATCCCTTCAAGCCAGGGTCAAAAATTAGTAAAAGTAATGAAGCCTAATTTTGCAACAATAAACAGAAAATACATGTAACCCTCGTCATAACGAATTGTTTGATGTGGCAATTGGACAATTCGTAGTAATTGAATTAGTACGATTAGAACACGAACCAGTGAATCGAATATAAAAAATTTGTTATCATGCATTGTAATCGGTCCTGCGTAGGTGTATCAAATTTTAGCTCTCTACCTTATCGGGAAGTTGATTTAATACTGAACACACAGATGAGGACACAGAGTAAAACAATTTAAATAAGAGCTAATAAAATAGCAATAAATAAACGAATTCTGTGAGAATTAAAGATTGTGTCGGACCCCCCACAATGCTTACACAAACAATAACCGATTACATCAGCTACTGTGAGAGGAACCACTTGTCAGGATTTCGGGCTTGTAGATGAGAGTAAAACATTGATATGAACTCAAAATTATGATCCAGCAAAACCTTTAATTAATTTTCAATTAACATAAAAGTATCAGGTCGTTGCATATCAAATGTCTGTTTGCAGAGGCCATCTAGAAAGGACACCTTCACACGTGCTGTTCGAAATAACCCCCATTGCAATCCAAACATGGTTGCTAACGATTTGGCAGCTTCTCCAGCCCTCTGCTATAGAATCCATGTTCAACAAACTCCTGGAATGCGCTTTCGACGTCTTCTTGGGTTAGGAATGGTTTCCTTCAGAGAAAATTGTCCGGGCTCTGGAAAAGATGGTAGTCAGTAGGGGAGAGGTCCGGAGAATATGGGGGATGTGGAACCACCTCGTAGCCCAGAGCTTGTAGCGCCTGCAGGGTCGTTCATACAATATACGGACGCGCTTTGTCATGCAGCAGAAGGATGCCTCTGCAATGCACAAGTGCAAGTTGTTGCTGACACAGTTTTGATGCAGTTCATGACAGTAACTCGCCGGGTGATCGTCTTCCCCTGCTCTAGGAGGCTGTAATGCTCTACACCACGGATATTCCACCAAACTGTAACCATGAGCTTCCTGGGGTGCAATGGGGGTTTATAGAACTGTCGCGGGGGTTCATCAGCATCCAACCATTGTGCTCACCGTTTCCTATTGTCGTATAGGAGCCACTTCTCGTCGCAGGCGACAATGCGATCAAGACTCCCCGCTTCTTCATGGCGCAAAAGCAATTCCGTACACACATCCAACCGACGCTCTTTTTGGTTTTCTGTAAGTTCATGTAGGATGCAGTTCTCCTGCATTTTCACCTTTCTGATGGTCCTAAGGTGTCTACTGACAGTCGAAGCTGATGCAGCATGATCAGCAGATCGCTTCGGATCAGCGTCATTCAACACGTTGGGCGGTCTGCTACATGGCTCATTTGTCAGGTCCATCACTCCCGCTCGGAATTTTCGGAACCAACCTTGGATAGTACGTTCGTTTATGCTGCCTACACCGAATACCTTATTGATGTGTCGAGAGGCGTTGGATGCATTATCACACAGGCAGTGTGATTCAACCTGTACTCGTAATGCATTATCACACGTAATTCGTTTGAGTGTCATGATTATCTTCGCTTGGGTTAAAATGCTATTAAATATCATCGCAGACATGCAATTTCAGGCAGCTGGTCGCTGATAGGTTTATCTCTGGGAATGTACCACTTTGTTATGGGTACTTGCTACTAAAGGTGGAAACCGTCCTCAAGCGCGGAACCATCCTGCAAAACCGACTTTTGATATGCAACGACCTGATACATTATGCAAAATCATCTCAAGTTGTTCCATTAATTATAATTAATCTAGCCAAAACAGCTCTACGTAAATTTTGGAGGGGCCCCTCAAATAAGCAAATTCTCTAAGTTATCATAATAATAATTAATATTTTCTTTATTACAGCACATCACAATTTATACATCTCTTTTAACAATTAACGCAAGACATTAATATCTTCCTTTAAGAGGGAATGGCTCTCGAGTTTTACTACCCATAAATACAATACTCTCCGTATACAGAGAGTATTTTTCCGTCCTGCTTACACCGAGTCTAACTCCGTGGTGCTCAGCTATCCAGCATGCCATTCAAATAGCACACACCCCGCAGTAAATAAGCAAAACGTCCACCACGACGTCATGTGATTCCTTTGATCTGAACTCTTAAAGTATCGGCGGGGGAAAAACTCGAGTACTCCACGGCTGCATAAATTCGAGCGGTTCTCATGCTTGTAAAACCGAGGCGCCTCGCCCCCAGGTTACAGCGCGGAAAAATGGCATGGTTCCAGTATTACTGTTACAGGGAGGGCCCCGTAGCCACCACGTGCTGACTTCGGCTCCTGCGCAATGTTGAGAGAAGGAACATTTATTATACTATTGAGATCCGATTCCACCTCCTTATAGGAGAAACACCATATTATTTTCAGGCTATTCTTAAAATTACATAAATAAAAGCTATAGAATTTATTTTCAGGGCACCCTTTTTCTACTATAATTCACTCCATCCGTGCTCGCACTAGTACTATTATTGTGGCAACCCCACACGAGATTGTTACATTTAACTCGAGCACTGACCAGGCTAAGTTCATTCGAACTTGATCATAAATTATTATGCTTGATACCGTTTAATTGTCTATTGGCAGCTCCGATAGAATACTGCAGTCGGAAACAAATAAATAAAGCTGTCACTCACCCTGTGTAGTCGTCTTAATTGGCATCGTTGGACAATGCCTAATGCATGGCAACCTGTTGTTTCATCGTTCAAATGTTTTCAGTTTTCAGTCGTACACCATGTCAGACACGAAACACAATTCAAAAACTCAACAAGAATAGAGATATTGCAATAATTATAAACAAAATTTAAACTTAATCAACGAAATATGCTTTCATAATGGGGAGTTAAAACTCGATTTCCAAGTTATTTAACTTTGTGCTATGATTCTTAACATATAGGCTCGTGTTAGCCCACAAAACACGATGTTCCTCGACCGACAGTGTAGGAATACACACTCGGAAAAAAAAACATCCAGCGTTACCGAGTTAAAAAAAAATTAACAGTGAACTGTTGGGAGACTGACATCATCATCTCTGAAATCTTCCCGAAGAAAACAATGCCAGCCTCCAACAATCACGTTCTCTGTTGCATTAAAGATTCGATATAAAATTCAGCTATAAAACGAAAAATAAAACAAGAGGCAAACCAACGCTACACCTCTAACTCTAACACATTTATTCAAACATATTTAAAAGAAAACCACAGAATTAATGCATCATCTCTGCCGGGTCCATGTGACACTGACTGACATAGATGTCACATACACCCGAGGGGAAATGTAAACATAACCCCAAAATTATGCTCGGGCCCACACCGCCCTGCCCCACAAAAAACAAATGAACATTGCTAAACTGAAAAATTATAATAATCCGTTTTAGCCTGGTCCATATATACAGGTATTGACATGGAATGTCACATATGCCCGACGAAAACTTCGAACATATCGTTCTCTCTCTAAGGATGCCCAATGATTCCACCTTTGATTTTTTACCAGGGGTCTGTATGGAGGCGTGTCCAGACAGCCTTGTCGATCGTTTAACCACCACAGGGAAAAACGTCCCATAACCCACTTGGTCCATCTATCTCTTATTCAGCACCTCGTCTTTTTCCCTCACCGCTACCATGGATATCTCAAGTTTAAGGATCTCACCATTCAAAGGTGTTTCATTAGAGGAAAATAACTGCCACCTCACTTGCGCAAGTGTTTATAACATCACGTGCTGCAGGCTGACTATCGTGATCAAATTCATTGGCCATTGATGGTCCAATGTTCAGCTTTGATCTCCATAGGGCCAGCACTACTGTCCCCTTTCAACTCACCAAACTTGCATTCACCATTCACTAAGGCACTAAGGCACCTATGACTAGTGTCTGCTATTCCGGCTCCTTCCTAATGCCAAATCCAGCATTCATCTGTTTCCATAGCAGGATTTATTTTGACCAGTTCCTGGGCAACCCACCTGCAATTACCACACTTACCACCTACCAGGGAGCTATCTGCCTCTGCCGACCCGTCACTGTCTTCTCGGTTGCCTATGACTCCCTCCAGGATTCCATGCAGCTGAATATCAGACACCATACAAATCTCCTCGCCGAATCTCCAAAGCTGTTCCGAACCCTGACCGTACACTGGGACATATGCAGGCTGTGACTGCTGCTCTGAATCAACTAGCTGCCACCTCAGGGCACTACTGACTCCTCCACTGAAAATTTTAGCTGTTGGGCTATAACTATCCACTCCAACTATGGGACCACCTGCGCTGTCAGGAACGCAGTTCCCCACAGGTACATCCCGATTTCGGAACCCCCAGGGCCTCCTCAAGTTTTCACAGAATTGAAGCCTTCCCGTATTCACATATTGCACATCGCCAAATCTCATCCCACTAACTATAAACCTTTTCTGTGACACGTTTCAATACCTGGAAGGGTGCAAAACCCTTACCGTGTCAGCCACAATGGCCACAATTACGGTGACCTTTGGCTTATCACACCTGCTATAATTCGAGTGACCTCCTAGTGCAGTGCCACAGTAAGAGAAATCCAGCTCATGGGTGTTCTTTTATACCACATTGACGGCGGCTACTTCATTCAATCAGCCTTGCACAACCTGATAACTGTGATCACCCCAATCGATCACCTTTTCAGCCCTCTCAACACCCTGCATTCCAATTCCAGCTGCTGCCATACCTCCACCCCTCTCAACGACAATACACTGGCAACCACCGCTCTAAAGTCATGGACCAGGCTTTCTGCCTCAGAATGACCCTTGTGCATGAGCTAAATCCACACAGAGTACAACCCTGCACTTGCAAAATAACACCTGTGCCAATCCCAAGGCTACATATGTACTGATTGGCTATTTGTCTCCCCCTTAAACTCAAAAATACATCCTGCCACCTCACATCGGTGTCTCCCTCGATAATCCGGATATCATGGATTATCAGACCATATGTCGGGTGCAAAACGTGATGGGTCCCCTCCACGTTTATGTAAACAATAACCGGCTGTGTCGGGTACTCTGAGGGGACGCACCTGTCAATAGTTCAGGCTTGTAGCTGAGTTAAACATTGATACGGACTCAATATTATAATCCAGCAAAACCTTTAATTACTTTTCAGTTAACATAAAAATAAATTATGCAAAATCATCTGATGCATTAATTAGGTTACAATTATTCTACGCCAAACAGCTCTACATAAATTTTGGAGGGGCCCCTCAAAGGAGCAAATTCTCTAAATTATCATACTATTAATAACTACTTTCTCTATTACAGCAAATCAAAGCTTATACATCCCTGTTAACAATTAATGCAAGACATTAACACCTTCCTATAAGAGGGGAATGGCTCTGGTTTACTACCCATAAATACAATATTCTCCTTTATACAGAGAGTAGTTTTCAGTCAAGGCTCAAAGTGAGTCTAACTCTGTGATGCTCAGATATCAAGCTAGCTGTGTGAATAGCGCACATCTCACAGTAAATGAGCAAAACGTCCCCGACGACATCATGTGGTTTCTTTTGTCTGAATTCTTACACGTTCGGAGAGGGAATCACTGGAACTCTCCAAAGCTGCACAAATCTGAGCGGTCCTCAAGCTTTTACGACCGAGACGCCTCTCCCACTGGTTACACCATGGAAACCTGCTGTGGTTCCAGTGTTACTGTTACAGGGTGAACCATGTAGCCACAACATGCTGACTTCTTCGGCTCCTGCACGACGCTCAGAGATGGAACGTTCATTATACTATTGAGATCTGATTCCACCTCCTTATAGGAGAAACACCATATCCTATTCATGCTAGTCTTCCTACTACATAAACAAAATCTACAGAATTTTTCTTCAGAACAGATTTTTTTCTACTACGATTCACTCCGTCCAGTGCTTGCACTGAGTACTATTATTGAGCCAAACCCACATGACATTGTTCCATTTAACTTGAGCGCTAACCAAGCAAAGTTTATTCGAACTTGATCATCAATTATTATGCTTGATACTGTGTAATTGTGTGTTGGCGGCTCCGACAGAAAAATCGAGTTCGGAAACAAATAAATAAATCAGTCACTTATCCAGTGTTGTCATCTTAATTGGCAAACACCATTGAACAATACCTTATGCATGGCAGCCTGTTGCTTCGTCGTTCCAATATTTTCAGTTGTCGTTGTATGCACCACTTCAGCCACGAAACACAAATTCAAAAGCTCAACAAGAATAAAGGTAATGCAATAACTAAAAACAAAATTTAAACGTAATCAACAAAAGATGCTTTCATTACGCTAAGTTAAAACTTGATTCATTAGTCATTTAACTTCGGGCTATGATTGTTATTGCATAGGCACGCATTTGCCCCAAACACACCATGTTCCTCCACAGATGGTGTAGGGATACACACTCGAAAAAAATTCTTTGATACTAAGTTAAAAAAAACATAACAATGAATTTCTGGGGGAGTGACATCATGTTCTTGGAAATCTACCCCTAGAAAACAATGCCAGCCTCTAAGAATTGCGATCTCTGGTGCATCAAAGATTCGATGCAACAGCAATTTCTTAAAATAGCAACAAATAAAGCAAAATACTCAAAACACACATCCCTGCTAAAACAGTGCCGTTTTTTATAATAACAACAAAAACAAATTACTAAATTCAACTACAATACTATAATATACAAGATTAAACAGAGTATAAAAACCGACTTGATGACACTTTCACCATCGTCTAGCTACAACCAGTCCATACTTTGAAAACTACTGAACCGATTTTGAAGAAACTTGCACTCTTCCCTAAGTTGAAAGGTACTAAATCCAATAAAAAAGAATTATTGCAATTCGATTTATAGTTTCTGAGAAATACGTGGACAAACATACATACATTCCAAATAGTACCTACATACGAATCAAATTGATAACCTCATTTTTTTTGAAGTCGGTTAAAAATAACAGTATTAATGTTGCATCATCTCCACCGAGCTCATGCGACATTTACTGACATAGATTGTCACAACATAGTATAAGGGACATTATAGAAAATAATACTGACTAATCTCATGCTCCATATTTATATAAAATCTCATTTACCTCACATGAAAATGTTATGTGAGATTAAATACTTTTAAGTTGTTAGTGTTTAAAATGATTTTTCTTAGCATCTTAGAAGCACAAAAAATAAATATATAACAGCGGTAGTAGATATTGATATATGGGCAGAAAGGAGTGTGGAGGGATGTCCCAACAAATTTACACTTAGCCACACCTACCGGTGTGCAAAAGTTCAAAGGAGCTACCACCACATTCCATGCCCACTGACTCTACCCTCCAAATTCCATTCGTCCTGAGTCCCAACTGTTGTTTTTCACCTGTCTGTTGACGTCACAGATATACACTTAGTGCAATGGGGCTGTTAATGTTTTAATTACTTTTAGTTATTGTTGGTTAATTAATTAGTTAATTAAATTTTAATTAATGAATTTCCTTGGTTTAGGACTGTTTGATCGAGCTTCCATTCCTGGGTGTGGTCACTCATCTGCCTGATGACATCTTCTTGATTAATGACGTGATTGAGGCCATGTTCTGATGTCCTGAGGCTGAAAATAATATTAATTTCATAATACTTGCTTATGTCCATTTGTTTACAACTTCGTTCGGGTCAGACGCGTCCCCCAAATGCTCCGCCTTCCCCTCTGCAACCCATCCCTTTCCACCTAGCGAACTGGGTAGATCTCGTCCAACGAGTGCCCTAAGTTCAGGTCTTCTTCAGTTTGCTACGCTAAATTCTTAATATCTCATTAATATTATTGCCATTACTATTATTGTTAAATTTAGTAGTAAATTACTATTTCTCTATTATTTTCTTTCTCTCGTTAACCTTTCTTTACGTTGATTTTACATTAATATTAATTTAATGTTATTTTTATTCTCCTCTCCATCATTAACCTCTCCTTCATGAACCTTTCTCATCTTTATTAACTTTTTTTTTCTCCTCCATTGATTTAAGTGTGCTGATTTCTGTCTTTATATTTAGAAAATTTTTAAAGACTTTATTAAAGTTCTTTCCCTATTTTATATTTTACTATAATTTGTTGTACTTTATCATTAGCCTTTTCCACTGTCCACTTTTATTTAATTTTATCTTATTTTATTTTATTTTATTTTATTTTATTTTAAATATTCAGTTGTTTCCTTATTTTTGTGCTCCAAATTTACTTCTTGCCATTTCCACTTTCCTCTGCACCCCCCCCTTTTAGCCACTATAGTATAGCTACCGACCTTGCTGTCTCTTCCTAACATCTGTTAGATCTTCCTCTGCTCCATCTTCTCACTCTGGTGCTAGTTCCTTACCCCAACCCCTCCTTTTGATCTTTTCCTCCTCGCTTACTTTTTAACTGTACTATCCTTTGTTCTTGCTTTTCATCTCTTTTTTGCCTTTTCCTATCTCCAAGTTATTTAAAGGCCTTTTCTCCCTATAATTGACTTTTTCCCCTATCTCTACTCATTTTAGTCCTGTTGCCTTTTATTTATTTATTTATATATTTAATTATTTATTCTTATTTTATTTATTTATTCTTATTTTATTTATTTATTTATCTATCTATTTAATTATTAATTTATTATTATTATTTTTTATACTTTCATAAAAACAGGATATTTCACCCATCTCTCCTTTCTTTCGATTCTTCTTCTTCTTCTTCTTCTTCTTCTTCTTATTATTATTATTATTATTATTATTATTATTACACTCCCTACTGCCCAACCTCATTCATTGTGACTATCTTTACTAAATATCTATTCTATAGATAAAAATGTCAGTTATTAACAGTAAAGTTTGCTTAGTCTGCACTAAAAACTGCAACCAAAATGATTCCATAAAATTTGATAAATGTCGACGATCACTGCACACCACGTGTGGTGATCTGGAAAGGAAAATTATTAATGCTCTTCTTTCGTTGGACAGATCCTTATTATATATATGTAAGGAATGCAAATCTACGACTGGAAGTGACGTTAAGAACTTTATACTCGATCTTGAATAACAGCTACCCTTCTCTCCCTCCGTTAATGATATCATGGCGGAAGTGAATGACCGTATCTCCAGAGAAAGCAATGTCATTTTCTTTGACATGGAGGAACCTAGCGGTGACAATTCCAATATCAATGCAGCAGACAAATCACATATAGTGGACATTCCGGGTAAGCTTCCACATCCTCTCCTTTAACAATTTGACCAACTTCGCTCTTCTTGGCTGGGGAAACTTATGCTGGGAAAGGTGAGAACTCTGAAAGTTACACTACCGTCAACAGCTGATGCCCTGTCTGTTCTAAGACAAAGGAGAACGGTTGCCACAATTTATGAACTCAACGTATCGACAGACAAAACAAAAATAGAACGTGATCATTTACTCTCCCTTTGCACTGAACTTTCTGATCGCCAAAAAAAAAACGGTGAAATGAACTTGACTATAAAGTACATCAACGGCTGCCCCAGAATTGTGGAATCAGAAACAAAAAACTAAAAAACCAGGGAATCTCCTTCCACTATCAAAACGTGAATGGCCTTAGATCTAAACTTGTGGACCTCTTTAATAATATTCACACACATTCTTTTGACGTCATCTGCTTCACAGAGACAAACCTGTTACCTCTCACTCTTAATCATCTTCAATAAGTCTCTGTCTTCTGGTGCCTTTCCGTCCATCTGGAAATCAAGCTTTGTTACCCCTATTTTTAAATCTGGTAATAAGAATGATATCACCAACTATCGGCCTATAGTTATCCAATCAGTTTTCCCCAAAATCATGGAATCCCTTGTACAGGGGCAATTTAGGAATATCATTATCTCCCAACTGCATGGATTCAGTAAGGGTAGATCCACCATTACAAATCTTATGACGTTTGAAAAGTTTATCCTTGACAATATGGACACACAGCTTCAGGTCGACGCAATTTACACGGATTTAGCCAAAGCATTTGATCAGGTAGACCACGATATATTATGTCACAAACTAAAGGCACTTGGAATTACAGACCCGTTTCTGTCTTGGATTTCTACTTTTTTATCTTCCAGGCTTCTTTATGTTAGAGTGAAACATTCTATCTCTGAAGCAATTAAAGTAACAAGTGGGGTTCCCCAGGGTTCTTCTTACTATATATCAATGATGTCAGTATGTATCTGAAGGACGCGCAGTTCCTTCTCTTTGCCGACGACCTTAAGCTATATTACTCAATCAAGAACCTCAGTGACTGCCATCGTCTACAGAATTCACTTGATTCACTTGTCTTTTGGTGCTCAGCTAACATCATGAAGTTGAACATTGAAAAGTTTAAGGTTGTCTTTTTCTCCAGGAACAAACATCCTGTGACCTTCACATACAACATTAAAAACAAACACCTGCACTCTGCAGAACATATCAATGACCTTGGTGCCATCTTTGATTCCAGAATGTCCATCGTGTATCACATTGTCTCTATTTTGAAAAGCCAACAAAATGCTTGGCTTTATTAATAGACATACCAAATCCTTTTCATTTATTTTGTTCTTAAAGACCTTATACTGCTCCCTAGTCCATTATAACTGATTTTTATTTTTTTCCCTATTAGACTATAACTGAGTTCCTATTGCACTATAACTGAGTTCTCTCATTATTTCCTATATGTTCGCTGTTTTTATACCCTCGGGTCATTTTTTATTTTCTATGTACTCATTATGTATCCAGTTCTTAAAATAATTATTTTTATATGACAATTATATATTGTACCGTTCCTCAGTTTTATGATTTTGGAGTACTGCCTTAATTTGTGTATTTTATCGAAATTTTATTTTCTTTGTCCATATTATCCATTGAATTTTACCTATTGTGTTAATCATCTTTTGATATTAAGTAGTACCTGTCAGATTGTACTTATTTCATCCTTGTTTATCTTATTGAGAATATCATTGTTACTGTTTATATTGATCATGTAAAAGGGGTACTCCCATATAATTTGAATAAATAAATAAATAAATGTCCTGCAGTGAAGCATCCCTGCCCTGAAGAGCGCATTGCAGTCAAGCACCACAACCAGTAGTGACATTCAAACCTCAGAGAAAGTCTGGGAAAATGGCCTCACAGCTTACGCTGGCCAGCAGCTGGATTCGAACCCGCGGTTATTTGTTTCCAGCGCGGCACCATACCCGGTTGGCCACCCGGGCAGGCACAACCAGTAGTGACAGGCAAGGAGTCCTTATCATCAGAGTGCAAAAACGACTTTATGTGATTTTATCTCACAATATATATAAATCGGGGGTTGCTAAGATGACTGGCACACTCATTTTGATTGCCTAATTACTAATTAACTATTATCTATTGTGCAATCAAATTTTTTTTTAGTCCTTTTGCACTTTATCTTCTATATATATAAAGAAGGATGTTTGTGGGTCTGTGGGTCTGTTTGTCTGTATGTTTTTTATACAAATCTACAGTTTTATTCCGATCTTGATGAAATTTCGCATACATGACCTTCAAAGCATGAGGAAGGTCACTGTCTACCTCAGATTTTGGAAAAATAATAAATATCGATAAAAAATCGATATTCATGGTTATGGCAAGGCATATTAATGAGAAATATGTCATGACCAACAATGCAAGGCAAAGTTTGTACAACAATAGGTATCAACAATGGTATCAGCACGCAATTCACAAACACACTGCATGAACCAACAATATATATATCTCATGACCAACAATGCAAATAAAAGTTTGTGCAACAATAGGTATCAACAATGGTTTCAACACGCAATTCACCAATAACAATGAGCTCAAAATGATGATGCAATGATAAAGCAATCCTTTCCAAGAATTATAACAATGAACATAAAATGATGATGCAATATGGATAAGTTTCAATTTGTAACAATGCATAGAATTCCTGTTATTCATGTTTTTCTTAGAAAAGAGAGTTCTTAGTACTTAACAATTTCTTGAAAATCTTTAAAAATGATCAGGAGCTGGAGATAATGAAGAGTTAGCAGACTATTGAGAAAGAGTGGAAAGACGACAGAGAAAGCAAACCTTTAGCTCCGTGCTGTATTGAGCAAATGGGAAGCAAGTAAATAGAAGAATTGGCGACCGCTAGACTACCCAAAGTGATGAAAGGCCAAATTTTGCTTCAACACAACGAGAGAAGAGTGGAAATTGCAACAACATCAAGTGTACATCTGAAGTAAGATTACCTGAGTAAGAAATTATTGGAGCAGTCCATCCATTGTGAGCCTTTAAAAAGATTTTTTTCGAATTTTCAATAAGAATTTTTACTGTATTAATTCTAAGCATTTTCATGTGTTTATTTTTAAGATATTGCAAAATTTAATTTAATTTTTTGAGATTGTTCTGTTTACATCCAAGTGTAATTATCCCGGGCAACGCTGGGTACCTTTGCTAGTTATAAATAAAACTACTTCTGTTTCAAGGCATATTGTTTCTCTTTAATTTTTTGATAATGGGTACATTGTTTCAATTGAATACTGACAACTCTGACGCATAGTTTTAGAGGGTTGACAATTGACAATGCAAACTTTTATTAATACAGTTTCTCGCTTTAGAATGTTTAATTTTCTTCTACTCTCTGTGATTTTTTTGCGTTCTGCTTGCTCAGTTTGATGTTTCTTTTAAATAATTTTGTCTCTCATGGTTTACTTTTCTTAAGTGCAAGCGCAGTTCGCGCAAAGTTGGCAACATTCTATACGATATTTAAGTTTAATTTAGGTTAAAAATTCACTTCAACTTTTCACTGTTACTTGATTGGGTACCCTACCCAGGCTTGTGGGTTGTGCATCAGGTCTTCATTCACTACTTGACTGTGTACTCTACACAGGTGTGCGTTCCTCTGTGACTCTAGGGCACGCATTTTTCGTCCAATTCCCATTTTTTAACCCATTGTACACACAGTGTTATGTCAATCCTCGGTTTCCTTCTTCTCTTACCTGCATTTTTTTACTGTTTTTTATGTCATAAAATGTTGCTTGCGAGTTTTTCTCCAGACTGTCCTGCATTTGACCGATTTTCATCCTGGTATTTTTCTGTCAAACTTTACTCTTTACACGTTTCTCTAACCTGGTTTCGTTTATGTCAAATGAGTTTTTGTTTGATTTTAATTTTCTCTGTCTCTCTCTTGATGTTAAACTCTTTACTGGTCAAAACATTTTTGCACAATGACATCCTAATTAATTCAACACAGAATACAGGTTAAAATGACTGTTTTAAATTATGAATTTGGGTTCTCAAAAACGATGAACAATTTCAAGTTCACTTAACTTGATTGGGTAAGTGTTTAAAACCAACAACTACAATTGTGTAAGGTCTGTTGCTGACGTATACGACCTCAACAGCGTCGTTTGATATTTTTTTTTTCAATCATTTGAGGTTGAATTCGGGTGACTTAGCTCTGTGAGTGTTTTTCATCCTTTTACACCTGATTTGCTGAGTTTTTTAAATCAAATTTAATGTGTTTCAACATTCTTCATATGCATGTGATGAGGTTGTTGCTCTGCAATGGTTGTGTGTGCTATCTGATTTCTCTAAACTTCACAATCCCAATGTATACAAGATGAATTTTAAGGCTTTCATTTTCTGCATATTGTGTAGTTTTTCTCTATGAAAATTACATAAACAACTTGCTAAGCCCGCCTTGTTTATTAATCACACTGAATTTTAGTTAATGTCAGTAAACAGTGAATAGAGCGCGTTTTGCATGCTTTTTCCTTGTTAGGTTTTTCAAGTAATCATCATCGTGTTGTCCGATGTGTGATAGGACTTATTGCTAAGGATTTTCACATATGCTCTCATTGATGTCATTGAATAATCCTTTTCAGGATAATTGTAACTAAATTTGTCTGATTATACTTAAGCAGTACAAGTTTTATTTTCATTCCCGAGTTTTTCAGGCTTTTAATGTGATCTTTAAACGTTGTTCCGTGCTGTTAGGACAGCCTCGGTGTCTATTGTCGCGGTACTCACAAGCAGACTCGCAAGGCTGCTGACATACCAGCGGGTTGATGCTGGGGTGTTTTCACATATCTTCTCATTGATACTGTCAAATAAGAGTTTTCATGGTAATTGTTACTGAATTGTCTATATTCATATATTCATTAGTTTTGAATGTTTTCTTGTGTGCTAAAATGACGGTGTTCTCAATTATCACATCCTCATTCAAACAACCATTGGCCAAGTTACCAAGCCAGAGAAGAGTGAAAAGCTTTTTATTTGTTCTCAATGCAGAAAATTGTTCAAATACGTTGATGGGAGTTCACTGTTACCCTGTGATTGCAAGTGCCTGTGTACTAACATTTTTCTATACATTTCGACTGCAACAGGTTAACTGGCAGTGTGAAAAAAGGGTAATTTCCCAAAATGAATTGAAAACAGTTGTTAGTTGAAAACTGTTGTTAATTTTTCAATTCAGCTATTCTTTTTACTTTTGACACGTGGTTTACGATTTTTTATCTTCTTTGTTACTGTTATTATTTCAACTGAAAACGTGAAGGTGTTAGCAGTGGGTTCCAATTAACAATTTTGTTCGTTGCTTTTTCAGACTGTTTGGGTGAGATCTAATGCATTCGGTATGAAAGTGTAGCCGGTCTCTACTAACAATGCTTGCGCTGACCCAAACTAAAAAAATCTTCATGTCTTCCAGTTAAGGTACATGAAATACGTTTCCCCATCAGTTTCACTGGTTTTTCACCTCGTTAAAAGTGTTTCCTTTTTGGCAAATGCATATGCAAGGATCTCACGTAATTCAAATACAACATTGACCATGTTGGATGTTATCAAGTAGGGAACTGCTATTATAAACGTTTGCACTAACCCATGCTAAAAATCATTTTGATTTCCTTACAGACTACATGAAATTGGTTTCTCCATTAGTTTCACTAGTTTTTCATCTCATAAAAGTGTTTCCTTGTCGGTTAATGCATACGCAATGGTTACCACGTTAGTCAAGCATAACATTGACCATGTTGGATGTAATCAAAATGGTAACTGTTAGGTTAAGCGTACACACTAACTCACGCTAAAAATTCTTTGTGATTTCAAGTCAGGCTACGTGAAATACGTTTATTCATTTGTTTCACTGGTTTTTCCCTTTGTTAAAAGAGTTTTCTTTTCGGCAAATCCAGACACAAGGTTAACAAGTAATTCAAATATAAGTTTCGCCACAGTGATTGCCACCTAATTCGGCAGGTGTTACGATAAACGCTCGCACTAACACATGCTAAAATATCTTTGTGATTTCATTCAGGCTACGTTTCCCAATAGATTCTCTGGTTTTTCCTCTCATTAATGTGTTTCCTTTTCAGCCAACGCATATGCAATGGTTACCGAGTAACTCAAGTATGACATCGACTGTATTAGTTATCATCTAAGTCTGCAGCTTATATGATACTTGCTTACAATAAAATGTCTCTGTGTCCTGCACCATGGGTTTTCACGTAATTCAAGTATTACATTTACTGAGATGGTTGACATCTAAGTCAGGGGCAACCACGTTGCTCAAGCATAACATTCGCCACAGTGACCATTGTCTAAATTGGTAGCTGATATGATAAACGTTCATGCTAAAAAGTCAATGTGATTTTCAGACTGGGTACGTGAAATACGTTTGTTTGAGGTTCATACTTACTTGTCCGTTTGTTTCATTGGTTTTTCACCTCGTTAAAGTGTTTCCTTTTTCAGCAAATGTGTTCGCGATGGTCACCACGTTGCACAACAATGGTTTCTGAACGTTTCGTGTAACTTTGACCGCGCGGAACAATTGGTTTCTGGCGTTTCTTTGCTTGATATCGATAAATACAAGGGAATGTTCGTTCGTTTTGTTGAAAGACATCTTCACAACCTGCCTCCGTCGCTAGCGCATTTAATGTCATCAATGCGGTAACTGTTACGATAACCACTCGCACTAAACTACGCTAAACCAAGGTAAAAAAAAACTGCCCATTAGTTTCACTGGTTTCCGGCTGATTAAAGTGTAGGTTATTTCGGGCTACCACATAACTCAAGCATGACATTGCCCATGTTGGTTATCATCTAAGATGGCATGTTACAATAAACGTTCACACTAAAGCAAACTAAATTTTTTTTGTGATTTCCAGTCAGGTTATGTGAAATACATTTCCACCATTAGTTTCACAAATAATTCACATCGTTAAAGAATTCATTTTGACAAATTTCCGAGGGCAAGGGGTAACCACGTTTCTCAAGTAGAACATTCACCGCAGTGAATATCACCTAAGTCGGCTGCTTATACGATAAATGTTTGCACTAAAATATCTTCTTGTCCTGCACCATGGGTTTTTAAGTAATTCAAGTATTACATTTACCAAGTTGGTTGACATCTAAGTCGGCATCTGTTATGATAAACGTTTGCGGTAATCCGCGCTAAAAAGTCTTCGTGATTTCCAGTCAGGGTATTTGAAATGCATTTCTCCAATAGTTTCACTCATATTTCACCTCATTACGGCCTTTCATTTCGACAAATTTGCGAGGGCAAGGGTAAACACGTTGCTCAAGTATAATATTCGCCATAGTGACCGTCACCTAAGTCGGTAGCTGATGTGATAAACGTTCACAATAAAAAGTTTTTAAAGAATTATAAATAAAAGGTCTTCTGAGGATTTTTTCATGCCAAACCTCAGATGTTGATATTATTGAAGAAAAAAAGTTTTTGTGATTTTTCATCAATAAAAAGTTTTTGTGATTTTTCAGAATGGGTATGTGAAATACGTTTGTTTGAGTTTCATATGTACTTCTCCATTTGTTTCACTGTTTTTTCACCTCATTAAAGTGTTTCCTTTTCGGCAAATGCATACGCTCGAGTATAACATTCATCACATTGACCGTCATCTGTTATGATAAACGTTTGCGCTAAACCACGCTAAAAAGATCTCGCGTCTTTCAGTCTGGGTACATGAAATACATTGGTTTGCGCTCCATTGAAGATTACCTATTAGTTTCATAGGTTTTTACCCCTTTCAGTGGTTTGGTCTAATCAACTGCTTTGTCAAAAACTCCTTATGCTGACACAAGCTAACGGAATTATTTTAATTTTTATATTGAACAGTCATTCCACCACTAAAGTTTTAAATATGTTTTACACCTTCATTCACCAATTCACCTTCAGACACATGCCAAATTCATTAGTGCTGTGTAAACTACAATTAACTCACAGTGTTAATATTAGTTTTGATGAACCAAATATGTACTCGTTCTACTTTTTTTTTAATTTTTCAACTAAAGATGTCATTCATTATATAACAGGATCCTAAAAATTAAAGTATTGGTTGGTTGGTTGGTCGTATATCGAAAGTTTGAACCACATAACATACATTTCCCTAATAGCCAAACATGCGACATGTATTTTTGGTCAGGGTTAATCGATGGTGTTGAGTTGAAAATAGTAATGTTGCACTGCAGTCTGGTGGGTACTGTTTTTCGTTAATGGTTTTTATACGTGTGATGAATTTTTCCATACACGAAAACTTTCAAACGCTATCTTTTTTTTTTCAATCTTTAGTACCTTGTTAAAATTGACTTTTATATGTTCAACAGTATTACTAAACGCTTTTAATGTTCGAATACTAAATTTCCGTCTTTACATTTCATCTTAAACATTTTTTATATTTTTTGAGGTGATGTTCTCGTCTCGACTTTTCTGGTTCTCCAGATTCCAACCTACAAATTGTGAGAAGGTAATATAATTTTGGTTGTTCTCAAGATAAACATAAACCATTTCAAGCATAAACCAACTTTATTCTTCATAAAAAAACAGGCATGTTTAAAAATCATTTTTAGGTGCATTTCAAAATTATTCTTCTCCATTATGAATTTTGATACACGTTATTTAAAAGAAATATTCCAACAATCCGTAAATGCACCAGCCATCAAGCTGGTGAAATCCCGTCATGCCAATCAGACAGACGTCACCAGTGCCAATTAATCCAACACCCGATGACACGCCCCTAAACCATGCCCAATGGTCTTTCGAGTTGAAGAACAGAAGGATCGCAGATTATACATTTTTTAACCATCGAATAGTTGGTAACATGGTGGCCAGTGAAGGGACTTTTCCAAAGGTTTGGAAACCTGGGTTCGACCATAGATTTTCACCAGTAAAGAGTTTAACAACAAGAGAGAGAGAGAGAGAGAATAATTATAATCAAACAAAACTCAATGACACAATAGAAACCAGATTATTGAAACATGTAAAGAGTCAAGATTGGCAGAAAAATGGCAGGAAAAAAAACCTGTCAATCACTGGTCAGTGTGCAAACAAAAGTCGCAAACAACATTTAATGATATCAAGTGTAAAAAAACGCAGGTAAAAGAAGAGGTTTGACTGTAACACTGTGCTTAAAGGGGGTTAAAATGGGTTTGGACAATAAAATAGGCCCTAGAGTCACAGAGAATCGAGCTCAGACCACCACTCAAACAGTGAACGAAAGCCTGATGCTCTGCCCACTGGACTGTGTAGGACACACAGTTAAGTAACAGTGAAAAGTCGAAGCGAACTTTTAACCGAAATTTAATCTTGTATAGAGTGTTGCCTACATTGTGCTAACAATGCTTACCCTTAAAAAGAGTAAACATTGACGGTGAGAGAAAATTATTTAAAAACAAACAACACATGAGCAAACAGAACACAAAAAATACTGAGAGTAGAAGAAAATTAAATATTCTTAGCGAGAAACTGTATTTATAAAATTTTACGATGTCAACTGTCAACCCTCTAAATCATCGGGTCAGAGTTGTCACTAGTCAATTTAAAGAATGCACCCTTTATCAGAAAATTAAAAAACAAACAATACACCTTGAAACAGAAGTGGTTTCAATTAGCAGAAAGTGTAAAAGGGCTTGGATAAAATTTGGTTGTTCTAGAAACAAAAATTCATTAGTAATTAGGCAATCAACTTGAGGGGGTCAGTCATCTTAGCAACCCCTGTATTCCATAGTATACGGGGTGAGACAACTGAATATCTCGGAAACTAAGCATTGTACGAAAAATTGTCCAAAATCAAAAGTGAATTATTTCGCAGGGAAATTCATTAGTTAAAAAATTACTCCCCCCCCCCCCCCTTGTGAAGACGGCTGGGAGGAGGGGGTAACTTTGAAATCTTAAATAGGAAGCCCTATTTTAATGGTATAATCAGACTGTACCCATATTCGAGAAATATTTTTTTCTTAGTGTTTTTTTTTAATTGATCCAACCGTTCAGGAGATAGTGGTTCTGAAAGTGTGGAACTTATAAAGCTTTGAACCCAATTTTATCGATGAAGACAAAGAGATAGAGATTGGGTCTTACAGACATTCCTATTTTACTTTTTAATGGTCTTTAAGAATCCGAATTCAGAATTTAAAAAATTCACAATTTTTTAGTGCCCAAGTAAAATTTTGGGGGCAGCAGTCCTATGGAGACAGAGTCTGTGTTCGTATTGATAAATAATAGATTTTTGAAATTCTTGATTCTTAATTACCATTAAAAAGTAGAATAGGAATGTCTATAAAACCCATTCTCTATGTCTTTTTCTTCATCGATAAAATTGAATTTAAAACTTTACAAGTTCCACACTTTCAGAACCTCCATCTCCTAAACGGTTGGATCAATTCAAAAAACACCAAGAATAAAACATTTCTCATACATTGTGTGTAATCTGAATATATCATTCAAAATAGGGGTTCTTATATAAGATTTCAAAGTAACCCTCTCCCCTATCCCACCTAACAAGGTGAAGGGGGGATTTTTTAACTAATGAATTTCCCCAGCGAAATAATTCACTTATGATTTTGGACATTTTTTCGTATAATGATTAGTTTCTAAGACATTCAGTTTTCTCAAGATAAATGCTTCGCCCTGTATATAGGGTGTTTCTAAATGGAAGGACAATAAGTACATAGTTTGATTCCTTGCATCAATAGAAGCAAAAAGTTTCTTATCGAAAATGTTGAAAACTCAAAATTTAATTGCGTCGTTAATTCATTTATGAACTTTTTGCATGAGTTGTTCATTAAATCTAAAGGTTGGAGGAACTTTTAACTAAATAATTAAAACAAATGAAGAAATTCAAACAATGAAACATGATTTTTAGTGAGTAAAAATCCATATCACCAACAAAAAATCCATAACAATTTTCAAAATCCATAACAACCCATTTCGATTTAGCCTACATTACTCATTCAGTCTACTCCAGCTATCAAAATAAACTGCGCCACATGTTCAGATTAAATGACGTTTCCACTGGGTTTTAAGCAAACTTCGCCTGTCACACTGGTGTTGGTACTTAGAATAATGACACTATTATTATTTTCAGCCTCCTGCCATCGGAACATGGCCACAATCACATGATTAGTCAAGAAGATGTCATCAGCCAGATGAGTGACCACACCCAGAAATGGAATCCCAATCAAAAAGTAATCAAACATGACCCCCACCCCGAAGGTGCGACCCAAATCAAGGAAATACAAAGGTAAATAAAAAAGTAATTAAAAAATTAAATAACCACATCAATTAAAGGTAATTAAAACATTAACAACCCCATTGTACTAAGAGTCACCTGTGATGTCAACAGTCACGTGAGCAGCACGTCTGAGAGCCAGCGAGAATGGAATGTTCAGGGCAGGTGGTGACGGCACCTTTGATCTTTTCTGTGTGGCCAGGTGGGATAGGTGAACACACCCCCTCCACATTCCATTTGCCCTGATAGTCGACCCGTACTGCTGTCGGTCCCCATAAACATATTCCAAAACATAAATTTTTATGAATGAAGGTGAAATATAAATTTATTAAAACTTTTGACTGTTTATAACCAAAGTTATTTGCATACTTTGCTTGTAACTTAAAAACAAATTAAAAGATCAATTGTTCACTTGTCAATTTTGATATATTCCATAGTAAGTTAAAAAGATGTCATAACAATAAAATCTCTAATTGTTTTCTTAGAGAACACACCTACCCCAAACTTTTGTCCACCAGTGTATATGACGTTATTCAGGGAGGTGGCTTCTTCTAAAGCCTAGTACACACTAGTTGCAAATGCCCATTGCGTTACGCTATATCCTGTAATGCAACGCTGCAAACACAAATGTTTCGTTACTTGAGGAAATGAGGAAACTCGTGGAAACGCAGCTATCAGGAAGAACCCCTTTCTAAAGGGGGAAGGGGGCGTGAATTTGCAAGTGCCCATAATGTAGACAGTCTCTCGTTTGGATTACTACACAATGACTTCTATAATCTATCGACTGTTCAAATCCATTACAGTTTATGGGATAAAAAATATCGATTTCAGTGTGAATTGCATAGGCCAAAAAAGTAACTTTTTAAAAACTTCTGTAACGTTAAGTGCTGATTCTTATGCTTATTTTGTGCTAAATGCATATCTAACTACAGTTTTTTTTCTATGAAAAAAAAATAAAATAAAAAGGAAAACTCAACATGGTGGATTAGAAAACTATATACTACTAGGAAAGCGTATTGTGTCACGAATCTGTTGGGTGATTTAAGATTTCAGAGTGTGAGTGGAATCTACAAAAATTTCGCTCAGATGCACCCAAAAAATTTCGAATTTCTGTTATCTTTAATCGGCCCTAAAGTTTTTAAAAATGACACGAAATTTCGTAACGCGATTTCCATCACTGAAAGGTTTAATATTTTGGTATTAAAGAGAACAATATAAAAATAATATAGAAACTGCCCAGAGATTTTGACTTGTAAGATACATATTTTAAAACTACGGTTCACTCCTGTAATATTTTATATTCCCATCATCTTAAACAACAATGAGAAATATTTCTTTAACTCATTACAATCGTTAATTTATATTTGTATAAATATAAATTATATTTCAATGTATAAATAAGATATTTTTTAAAATAAATAAATAAATAAATAAATAAATAAATAAGTAAATAAATAAATGAAATATATATTTTAAAATAATAAATATATAAATGAGATATATTTTAGAATAAATAAATTATCATTTATATAAACATATAAATAAAAAAATAAATCTATTAAAAAATTGGAAGACTATATTTATTTAAAGAAATGAAAATAAAATCACTGATTTTATTTAAACAGGGGAAAGGGGGCAGGTGAAGGAAGGAGGAAAAGAAACGCTCCCCGTCCACACTAGTGTCGTTTCAATCCTTTGATGTGTCGGAGAGAAACCGCCTTCCGAGCGATCGTGCCCATTGCTTGCTTCGAGGCATATTTTGACACAAGCAAACCGTCCACACTTGTTTCCATCTGGTGTAATGCAACGGGCATTTGCAACTAGTGTGTATTAGGCTTAACGCCACTGTCACCTTGCTTAAAGCAATCGCAGGGAAAAGCGAAGGTGACATCATTAGAAGGAAAGCAAAAGAAGCAAAGATATAAGCAGCCACACCCCGTCGAGAGAACTTGGCAAATAATAAAAACCTGGATGAGGCTGCTAGACATCACAGGGAAAATAATAAAAAGGAGAGAAGAAAAATCTTGAAAAAAAATCCGTTGTCCATCCCCATGCATGTGGAAATTCTACATGGCCAATTTCAGCAGCTCAAGGGAATGCCTCGAAAAATTCAGCCACGAGCGGAAAAAGAATTCCAAGATTCACGGACATTAATTTTTGATTCTGTTCTCATTGACACCACGCCTGCAATTTGGAACGAGCAGAGGAAGACCGAAGTTAATGATCTTTTTCTATCCATTGAAAACGCCTTCTTCTCTCAACGACACGAATCCTCAAGTGAAAGAAAAAGGCGCCCACCCAGCTAAGCCATGGAAGTCATGCGAGTAACATGAAAGTGCGAAAAAGAGAAATTCGGCACGGAAATCCTATCGCCAATGCTCATACCAGTAACTCTATATTGCGCAATAATTCCCGTATACGAAATTCCGAAATTATTGAAGGATTGTTGCCGGACATTAAATTGCCTTATGTCGTTCAGAGTAATGATAAACTTTCATTCAGTGCTTTTAATAGTAGTACCAGTGAAAAACAAGGAAAGCTCGAAGATATTGTTTACTTGGCGTTGGCCAACTTTTTTGCTCTACTGAGCTTCATCGAGCCCACAAATTCCCCGCTACTTCAGTCTGCATTTCCCACGTTCCCAGGGGCATCTTCGGACTGACAGTGTTCCTGCTTTGCATCAAACTTAGCCGGTAGCATCGATGGGGCCCCGTTCGGCCTACCGTGCTTGGTAGACAGCAAGGTGTCATAAGACAGCAATGTTATTTATTAAATTAGAGCTTATTCTTTGAATGCATCTCTTATGTGAACTTAACTTTATAAGCTGATAATATTTATCATGCTTTCATTTACAGTTTCCTCCTCTGGAACCATAAACCTGGAAAGGTCGCTGTATTCTCGTTTCACGGTTGCCTCGTATTCCTATTTATTTTCAGTATAAATATTAGAAGCTTTCCTGAGAAGCTTTTAGAACCAGTCTTCAATACCTACCTATTCAGAGCCGCAGAATTTCTCGGAAGTAACCAGAGAAACGGTTGTAATTTGACAGGGCTTTTATCTATTGTATCTAAACTTATCACATTGTCTCCTTACATAAGATTATGGTGTAAAGTTAACTTTCAATCTAATTCGTGCAATTACTGGATTTGTAATTTAAAGAAAATTAATTATCAGATTCATACAATTGCTGAAATTTAACTTAAAGAATTCAGTGAAGTTAATAGAATTTTATATCACATTATTGATGTAAGAAAAATTTGCAAGAATATTTGTGAACTATCAAAGTGATTAATTGTATTTTTTTTCCCCTGTCTCTCTCACTGTCACTTTGTCTTAATAAAATCTGCTAATAAGAAAAAAATTGTGACAGCCACTTATTTCTTTATCTTCTTCATTAAGTTTACCACAGTCCTATCTTCAAAGCCATTGTTTCTGGCATACACTTTGATACGTCATAATTCAGTTTTTCTTGCATCCATCTATCCCACCCGAAGCTTCAGTTGTCTACCAGCATCCCAGTTTTTTCTAATTTGGGAAGGCCCACGTCTATTTTGCAATCCAATTTACAGGTCATAGTTGATGCCTTGATCACGTGAACAGCACATGCCAAGCATATACTTGCTATCCTGTTTTATTCAGAAGGGGCAGGTCCAGTCTAATCTGCCCTGAATCTCAGTAAAAATATCTGATTTTGCAATCGATCAAGATCTGGTAAGCTAGGTTCCTATGGAGCAGGTAAAAACTTTTTGCACCGACTGTACATGTCCTTTAGGCTAGTTAGAATTATTACTATTTCGCAATTTGGGTCTTTCTTAATGGGGCAATATCCAATAAAGAATAACTCCTCAATGTTCGGTGAGGGTTTATTACTCACCATTCCTCAAATGTTTAAATTATTGAGGATAATAGGAAAGAAAATTCATAGCCTGAACTTGAACCAGGAACCTTCAGCTAATCGTGCTAAAGCCTTAACCAACTGAGCCACTGTGGACATGCTTGTGGGTAGGTTGGAACATTTACCTAGTTCGTAAACACGCATGACTAGCTGAAAATTCCTGATTTGAGTCCAGACTGTGGAATTTTTCAACTATAATTTAAACATGGTGTATGGCGTGTATTAAATCATGATCGAATATTCATGAATTATTCTTTAATGACTATAATGCTGTTTGGAAAGAGTCCCAAACTGCTCAAACCAGTCTCAGGGACATACTGATAGCATATTGCTTCAGTGTTCGAAGGCTTTATTAGTTGACAGCGTCAGCGCGATTAGCTGATGATTCCTCGTTCGAGTCTAGGCTGTGAAATTTTCATCAATAAAAATTTTTAATCATCAATATTTTAAACTAATTTTCTATAGAGGTTGCAATTGATACATATTGTCTTTGTTTTGAATAATAACAGTTTATATTTATAAATCTTCTTGTTGAGGTTTTTTGCATAGTTTTGAAGTTTCTTTTAAACATTTCATGAACAGATAAATATTAAGATATACGGTAATGTATCTTCCGATCACTTCCAATTTGGATAAAAGAAGAAGCTTAGCATATTTAGTCATAATATTCAGTCGCATGTCCTTGTATCCATTTTAATAATCTATGATTTGATTGGAACTGTAAAATTGAAATTGCCATACAAATAAATGATTATATTAATTAAGCAAATCTATGATTTTTTTTATCTTTTCACATGTTCTGAAAATCTAAAAAAAGATAATTCAGAGTTTTTAATCTAATATATGTGTATTTAGCATCTCCATTTTTTAATGTTTCTGTACATTGTCCTTTATTATTTCTTAATCGTCATCAACAAATTCCAACTTGCAAAGTGAAAACAAAGGACAAAGTTTTGCTTTGGCGTAAACTTAAATGAACACGAGGCTCTTTCAAGTATTTTTTTGCCTTCTGGTCTGTAACATCGGCTTCGGTGGCTCAGTGGTTGCATGATCGCCTTTGATGCCCAAGGACGCGGGTTCGACCCCGGCCGAGGATGACGAGGATTTCTTCAGGAGGAAAATCCTGAGATCATGCACTTCCTTCGGAGGGGAAGTAAAGCCTGTGGTCCCCTGTAGTTTTTTGCAAGCTGCACGTTAAAGAACCCTTACGAGGCAAAATTTGCAGCCCCTATAACGCCATCCTGAAATGACCATGTAAGTTGAAAAGGTCGTTAATACCAAACAAACCAAACCAATCTAGTCTGTAACCTTTTAATTTGTTAACAGATATTCGAAATTCTTTTTGTATCGGATTTTACATTTTTACTCTATGTAATGTACTATTCACTTTTTGACACAGCTCCCATCCCTTTCCACGTACTGCACCAACGCGTGACTAGTCGGGTGAACCCGTAGGAGAGGATTTCCGGGGTTGTTGTCGACGGCAGGACTGAATGCAGCTTTGGACCCTCTTCTGCAGCACGATAACACCCGGCCGCACGTGATCGCCACAGACAGAGGCGTTGCGGCGCCTATTGTTCAAAGATGAAAAACTACAGTTCAAAAATGAAAGACTTTGCACCTTGCGACTTTCACCACTTCCCAAAGAAGAAAGAGCATCCCAGGGAACTTTGGTTCCGTTCTGACGACGAGGTGAAAGATGCCTTTCAATCCTCGTGTTCACAACAACCTCGGAATTCCTCTCTGACAGGTTCACCCGACTGGCCACTCGTCAGAAAGTGAATAGTGTATTACATAGAGGACAAATGTATGTATCAGACATGAAAAGAATTTTGAAAATCGGTTAACAAATAAAAAAGTTACGGACCAGGAGGCAAAAATGATTGAACACCCTTCGTATATTAAGTGGGTGTGGACAGCAGTTTTTTCCCGCATATCCTACAGAAATTAAAAGTAAAATTTATTTTTAAAACATTTTTATCACGGGATGGTGCCACTGTCACACACACTTCATCTGTACTTTTCATCTGTAATATTAATGTCGCATCTGGATCTTTCATCTGTGACATTACTAACCACATTCAAATACTGATATCCCTTTTCATCCAGTGGTCTTCTAAATAGTCGACTGTGGTGATCTGCAAATCCCTCCCATACGCTATGGAGATCGTATGTCATTACATTGAAAAAATCAAGGTAACTAGAAAGGAAAAAAAGGATAATGTTAAAGTGTTGAAAAAGAAATAAATATTTTTTAAATGTATAAAGTGTTTGCAACACATTTTGTGTATTCAAAATATTTGACATTTATTTATAATATAAGTGAATATACACTATTTGGGCATTCGTCACTGGACATCCCATACCAGTTACTTAAGCCGAACCCTGCACAACATTAGTATCGCGTAGTTCTGTAATGACATCCGTAATCCTGCGAGGATGACTTTCTACCAATTTGCAATATGTAGCGGCGAAAATCTTGATCCATTGATCCTTCAAATTAGCAAACAGCTGAGCGGTGTTCTTTGGGCGGCATAGGCTGCCTGTCAACCGATACTGCAATTCGTGCCAAAGGTGTTCAATAGGGGACGTCGGGACGTTGGGCTGGCCAATCAAGTTTCCCCACAGCCATCTCTTCACATCAGGTGTTAATAACGCATTGTTGTGCTGAAACGGGTATATTGTAAATTATAATTGTCATCACGATGTCGGTAGTACAGAAGCGTCTAGTTTAGTATGCTTCAGCATTTATGGCTCCTCGAACCAAAACAAGAGGACCAAGACCAGACCATGATGCCACCTCCTTCGAATTTCACTTCGGGTATATCACAGACCTGTAAATTTCGTTCGCTGGGCATTCGCCAGACCCACACACGAGCATTAGACCACAAAAACTGGAAGCGGGATTCATCACTCCATAAGATAGGTTTCCATTTTTCTGGAGTGCAGTAGAGGCATTCCTTGCATCACTGTAACCGACGGGTCGCATTAACGGCTGTGACATTTGGTTTGTGAGCTGCTGCTTGTTCTACTGTCTCCGGGCGGACAGTACGATCATTTTCATCAAGAGACGACGTCTATCATATATAGTGTCAATGTTTTTAATGAAGCCTTCCGATTGGACATCCCCACACGTTTAATTTTCATGCATCGACTGTTTACTGGGTCTGCGTTGGCATGTTATTACCTCATCTTACTTCCACTTCAAAGTCACATCACTCATTGTCGAGCAGGATATCCGAAATTTGTTGAAAATCTCACGTATGGAATATCCAAAATTGCGGGCTCCATTGATTATCCCTCTATCCTCCACACTAAATTCGCGTCATCTGTTCATATTGACTGCAGTAGCTGCTCTGCGTATATTCTATCTGGTCAACATCTTTTATAGGTTGCATGATGTGCAGGGACACTCTCATGGCCTTTTAGAATGGTGTCCGATGATGAATATCCAGACAGTGTAATCTATTTTTGTCTTAATTTTGATTGTGTATTGATATTTTGTGGACTTGTTATTCTTAATGCAATTGAGTCTTTATGTTCGCTACTCTGATGTTTGTTATTCTTTAATTTGGGTGTCCCGTAATGCCCTAATCTTCGTTTTCGACCATACAGGCCGTAGAGGGTTTACCTATGTACAATGTAAATTTTAAATAAATAAAAAATAAATAAATAAAATATAACTTGTTTTACCAGTTCATTCCCGTTTAAAAAAATAGATAGGCCCCTTTAATTTCTGCTCGAAAATCGTCAGTTACGTGAAAATCTTTCGTAAAAATATCAGCTGCTCCAATCTATATTTTTCTTATAGTCTCGAAACTTATATTTTTCTGTGTTTCGTCATTTGTACTAGGGATATAGGACACACTAGATCGTGATGTTATTCCATCATGTAGGCAAACCGTGTTAATCTCCTTTGTAAGCACCTGGCAGTACTCTTAGTACTCACTTATCAAATCCAAACTTCCGAATTGGTAATCAAAAAGTCAGAGAAAAATTCGAATAATGTCAATAGTATTCTATCAAGATAGCCCCCCTTTTTTGGGCTGCTGATTTTCAGGAAAAATTAAGGAAAAATCAGGGAATTTTTAAAATCGATTTGCTGAACACCATGTTATATTCGGAACCTTATCAATCATAACCTTGTATATAATTTCTGTCATTTTAATTCTGTATGTGTTATCCTATTGCATTTTTCTCGTCCCCCTCTTATTACTCCTATTTGTCCTTCTTCCTGTCCTATCCCAACATGACTTCAATTTCATCTCCTGGCCTCCCATTTGTTCTCTTCAAGTATATCAGCCAATACTATCTTTCTATTCCATATGCTAACTATATATAAAGTATTCTTTTCATACTGAATCAGTTGCACTAAATATTGAGGGGATAAATATCGACCTGAGAATAAATCTTCGTTATAAGCAGGACTGGAAATTTTTTAGAGAACTTATGAACGACAGTAACATTTCCTATCAGGATCCCGTCACCAGCAGTGACATTGACGAAAATATCAAAAAGGTCACTCACTCCACAAATGCTAGTGCTACTCCGGTGGATTGCAAGCGGCCAGACCATCTGGAACTTCCTCCCTCCATCAGACAATTCATCCACGAAAAAAACAACTTCAGAAGACTTTGGCAGCATACCAGGTTTCTCCACTTCAAGACGAAGTACAACAGGCTATCCCGCAAGGTAAGTGATCTGATTAAGGATTTAAGGAATCAAAGATGGAACGACAAAGTTAAAAGTCTGACCGTCCAGGATAACTCTCTCTGGAGTATGGTCAGGGCCCTTAAAAGCAACAGGACTATTTTTCTCCCTCCTCTGCTTACAGAGGGTGGCGATTTCGTTAGCAATGACCAGGACAAAGCCCAAATTATCGCCGATTCACTGACGAGCCAATTCTCTACGCCCAAAGAGGATGATCTGGTCAATATCACTGGTGAGGTCAAGGACGTGTATGATAGGTATGGCTACACACAGCGCGCTCTTGGTTCACCTCTAAGATATTGACATCATAAAGCGCAGGAAAAGCAGAAAGACAGCTGGCATCGACACCATTACCAACAGTGCTCTCAAGAATTTGCTTCCCAGTGTTATCTGCATCATCACTCCAGACCTTCCAAAATGTTGCTCTCCGATCCATTGCCCAACTTGATAGAAGAGTTGCCAACAACCACTATATCTATGACGATTTGGGGATGACCCACATAGGCACCTTTGTTCATCACTTATGAAGAACATGCTACCCAAGATGGAGAATCATGAAAACACCCTGGTTTCTGGTATTCTGGACCGTCCACTTGTTGTAAAGAATCCCCTCAGGTTTCAAAGACCGCGCCATATCCTGGATATCTGCTTCGATGACGTTAACAAGGCCTTCTTCCCCAACTATTGGATCTTTTAGATCCTGCTGATTTTTGGGGACTCTATTCGTCAATCTACAATCTGACTCTCGTCCCTTCTGGGGACTTCTTCTCTGGGGGACTTAAGAGGTTCATCTGGCTTCTCACTCAGTTCAGTGTACCTCCTCTGGTTTACTCTTTGGGCGAGCGTGTAAAGTGAGCTTGGCTCCTGGACCACTCGCGTCGTTCTTTTCACTTCACTGTTCGATTGTCGATTGTCGATTGTTGTTCTTTCTTATTCATGACTGACAGGGGAATTGATGACGACAGGACTGGTCCAAGGACAGGACATAGGATCCAAACGGACTAGCTCTTCAAGGTGTCATCTCTACTATCATTTTACGGTGCGCCTATTTCAGGGCGATATTCACCTTCTGTTACGTCTTATGTGCTGGTCCCTGCGTTAGAATTAATATTCCCGTAAACCAGTACATCAAGACGCTCATTATCCTTCTGGGTCCCTGGCGTTGAGATTAATCTCCTCGCAAACCTAACTAAGGACATTTTACTTATTATCTAATATTACTCTACTCATTTATGAGTGGGTCCCTATCATAGAATTTATTTTCTCGCAAACCTCACTGGTTCTTTTTCTTAAAGCTAGGTGAGTCCTTCTTAGGGCTTTGTCCAAATTAACCACGTTGAAGTCGGCTAAAGAGCCTTTGCTAGTGGCGGATGATAAAACTGTGTCCTGCGAAAAGCTCTACTGGGATGCCTGCTTGGATGCTAGGTTTGCTGCATTTGACCTAGTGTTCAACGAAATGTTAGAAGCTCTCTGGGATGAAATAAACGCTACGTATAGTGCACTGTAGGAAAAAGTCGAATCCCTGCAAAAAAGATTTGAAGAGAAGTTCACAGGTATCAGCAAGGGCATTCAAGACTCTCGTAGAGATGTCATTCAAGACTCTCGTAAATGAACTCAAGGAAGCCTTTGGTAAATGCTCCGGGACTCCAAAGGCAAGAAACTCCACGGAAGATAATCCAGTTGATAACAGCAAGGTAAGTAATGTTTTAAAAACTATTTCCTCTTCTAATAGTGTGGAGTCTTGGATATAATAGAAAATAGTGACCGTTTGACAAACGGCAGCTGTAAGAGAAGTCACTCTGACGGAACCGATGACGAATTGATGACATTCCCTGGATTGGTGTCACTAATAAAAAATTCAGAAAAGGCACAAGGATCGATAACCTAAAGACCGTCTCCAGAGTAATCGAAGAAGTCATCAGCGCGTCTAGAATGAGGAATCCGAAGAATGGACAGAATCGCTCGGCTAATGAAGACCATAGGATCACGAAGTGTTATTCCCGCCGATTATCGCGCAGAATCATGGCGTCCCGTTTAAGACGATTCTAACTGAGCTCGAAAAGCATGTTCCAGTGGAAACGATCACTGTTCATACGGGCAGAGCTGAAACCGTCAAAGTTAAATGTGAAGATGAAGAAACTCGCAACAGGTTAGTCTCTGGAATTAAGTCTGATAATATTTTAAAAATTCAGCATCATCGAACTGAAGTCGGGAAATACGTGATTCGTAATGTGGATGCTACGTATGACCTCGATGACTTCCAAGAAGACCTAAAAAGAGCCAACTGTTTCCCGGAAGGTAATTCGAATGAGGAAAGCCAAAGGATCCATTTATATGCCGATGGTTTTGGTTCTCCTCACCAAACACAACCGGTCATTGAAGAAATTACATGTTGACGAACATTACACGCTTGCAGTGCTAGTGGAGGCCTTTCGAGGAAACAAGAAGCCACTACAGTGTTACAACTGCCTGCGCTTCAGACACGTATCCATGGGCTGTACGGAAGATCCTTGTTGTAACAAATGCACAGAGGGGCACCAGTCAAGAGATTGCCCCAAGATTAAAGGACAAGACCCCCCAAAGAACGTCAGATGTGGTGGACAGCATACTTCAAGCTACACGAAATGTCCAAAATACCCCCAGGTTCAAAGGATGCCTAGTTTCTAAAGTGGCAGCAGACAAATCCTATGCTGCTGCTGTGTCTAAACCGGAAGATAAAGGCCTCAACATCAACGACCTACCAGGTATGTATAAGCAATTAGGATGTATCTTTCATATGTTTTCTAATCTAGGCAAAAGTTACACACAAATGAGTGGCCTCCTTACGACCAACCAATTTTTAGTATGGCTGCACAACGTTATACTGTAATCAACAAAGATGAACCACGGTGCGTGAAATGGAACGCTAGGGGGATCATCCGAAAGCGTATCGAGTTTCACAATTTTCTGATAAAGCAAGAAATCGACGTTCCTTTCCTCTGTGAAACGCACCTCAAACCAAGCCAAGACTGCAAGCTACCTGGCTTTTGTGTGTACCGTAAGGATCGAACGGCTTCAAATGCTGCTAGATATGCTTCTGGGGGCGCTGCGATCATCATTAAGAAGGGAATTCAACACCAAGAATTAGTCTCCAATTCTTATGCAGGTAAGGAATCGGACTCCATCATTATCAATTATGTCTCCTGTGGTGAATTGAAGTTCGTGGCACTCTACAATTCCCCTAATCATTATCTTCTTTGCTGGTGACCTAAATGCCAAACACCAAAGCTGGAACTTCAGAACGCAGAATTACAATGGCATGATTCTCTATAGGTATATACAAGGAAAAGATGATATCATCGATGCTGGAGGACACCTACTACTGCGATCACGCCCCTATTAGCGACGTTTTGGACATCTCGCTCTTGAAGGGTTTCTTCTAAACCGTACAATATCTGCATGATTGATTACCTTTCTTCTGACCACAAGTCTGTGGCGTTGAAATTTGACAATGTTGACACATAATTCCGAGAGGATTTCATACATCATCAAGACTGGAAGCTCTACAGAGATGTTCTTAAGGACTATGGATGCCATCCTGACTTTGCGTACTGTACGGAGGATAATCGTTCAACGTGTTGAAGACATCACCAGATGTATTAACACTGCCATAGAAGCTAGTAAATATCCATCAGAGAGCAAACCTCCTCATCGAATCCAACTCACTCCTGGAATCCAGCTATGGAGGCTCGTAGAAGACCTAAGCACTCCCTTGAACCTTTCCCGGTACTGTGGAGTGGTATTCCTCGATGTCAGTAAAGCTTTTGACCAAGTGTGGCATAGGGGCCTTGTCTACAAAATGATTAACGATGGATTTCTTCCTGTTTTGATTTTGATGGTGAAATCCTTTCTCACTGACAGGTCTTACCAAGCTAAAATTGGTGAAAATCTATCCACGCCCCGTGTTGTAAAGGCCGGTGTCCCTCAAGGTTCTGTCATCGGGGCCCGCGCTATTTAATTATTTTGTGCCTGATTTCCCGAACCCTAAAAATTGTAATCTATGTTTCTATGCTGACGATACTGTCATTATTACATGGGCACTCAAGCCGTTAACACTCATCTGCAGCACGCCTTGAAGATATTCGATGACTGGTTTAACTGCTGGAAGCTGAACCTTAATGTCGGAAAATGCAAGGCTATGTACTTCAACAGAAAGTTCAAGCGTCCCCCAGATGTTCTTGTTCTGGTCAATAAGAAACTGGACTACAGAAACCTTGGCGTTATGATCGACTCAAGACTCTCTTGGAATCGTCACGTGACCTACGCTCTGAACAAAGCGAAGAGGGCTAAGTACAGCCTCATTGCTCTCCTCGGCCGCAACAGCACCCTCAGCATCGACAATTAGTTACTTCTGTACAAGTCGATTATTCGCACCAAACTCCTCTATGGCATGCCTGCGTGGGCGACTATCTGTAGAAGCAGATGGAGTGAACTACAGTCATTCCAGAATGTTACCCTGAGGACCAATGCCCAGCTTGAAAAATCTATCCATCCACTCGGATTTAGACATGGTCCACATCGGAAAGTTTATAAAGGATCTCCTTTTGATTATGGTGCAGAAGATGAAGATTCATGACAATGACCTAGTGACTGGAATACTGAAGAACTCAATGGATATGAACACATCAGCAACGTCTCTTTCCCGGACTACTGGAAGATGTGCTAATTTTCTTTCTCCTTGTTCTTTATTTCGTTTGTATTTTGTTTCTGACAATCGTCAATCTTATTCCCTTTTTTGTATAATATGGAAGACCGCTTGAGTTGGTTAGGCATCTTGACTACCTCAGTGTATTTCATTTGGAATTTATTCTGGTTCGATGAGCTTTGTGAAAGCGCTGCTCTTGTCCCGTCTGAAAAAATGTACACTTCACTATTCGATTGTCGATTGTCGTTGTTCTTTAGTCAGTGATGATGGAAACTCCGTTTCCGAAATGTACATATGAGTTATTAACATTTTTTATGTGGAATAGTTTTTTCGGAGTTATTCCCAGAGTTTATCTGGTTATTTTTCTTTGTATTATTCCCATTATTAACAAAAATCTCCGTATTATTCTTCCTAATTACTACCTTATTCCCATTAGGTTTCCTTGTTATTTCACCTTGTAACTTCTATCTTCTTAATCGTAATCACCAAAGTCTCATTATTTTCTTTTTTATTCCCAATAATGCCCCGTTCTATTTATTCTCTCATTTTTAAAACAACATATTTTACACTGCATAGCCCATTTATCAACATCATTATGCATTGATGGCCAATAAATCCATCTTCTATATTTCCCTACTACTTTATTCACATTATCTTTTATCAGTGACTTGCCCAAATGTGCCTTCTCCACAATGGCATTCCTAATATCCTCTCCTACATAAATTTTCCAAATATTTCTTTCCTTTGTGTTCCATGAATAAAATTTCCACATTATCAATCTCTCCATTAATCTAAATTTACCTATTAATTTCTTAATAGCCTTAATATTAAAGCCTTAATTTTTTTCTCATTTTCCTATAAATTGAATCTGCCTTTTGTGACTTGATTATCTCTATTCTAATTTTCTTCTATTCAATATCAACTAAATTCTCATGCTCATTAATCTCCAATTCAGCCAATGTATTTTCCATTATACACCTCTTACTATTGTCCTCCACCGTTATGACAGCAGTATCTCTACTACATCCCATATGTTTCATCTCTCTCCTTATTTTGTCTACAATCCCTTATAAAATGACCTCCCTTTTCCACAGCTATAATTGCTACCCATCGGTTCATTATTCCCATCTATAATTGCTTCTCCTTCCATTTTTTTGTTTATTAATTATACAATTTATTCTCAGGTGGTCTTTTAAACAGAAAAAACTAGACGGAAAAAAAAATTTGCTTCAATTTCGTCTCTCAATGATCGTTTTAATTCTCCAACTCGCCTTTTTTCACAAAACACTGCCTTATACGTTGGGCGCCAATGCACGTATTGCCTATTTGATTGATATCTCCCCCTATTCTTCACTTTATATTACCTCAATTAAAGAGAATTAACAAAAATAAGTTATCAACAGACTGATTTAAAGTTAGCCCAAATTCACTTATTCTTTCAATCAGTCAAAGGCAAAAGGATGAGTTCTTGAAAGAAGTCGCAGTATGCGTCTTATCTATTTCAATAAGTCAGGCAAATTTAAGAACTAAAACAAATAAAAGTTTATTCAAAGTATAAATTTTATGAAAGAGATACAAAAAAAATAATTGACTCTTAATCTATGGAGAAAAAGAGATAGATCTTAACGTAAAAAAATAAAGTTAATACTATAACACCCCAATTACTTAAATCTAAGATTATAACAAGAAGTATCAATTCAAAACCTATATATCAATAAATATTCTAGTTCTTTCCACGACACTGAGAATAATCGGATACATTAAAGCTCTCCTCTCTAATAGTTCACTCAGAATAGCTATCACTAAATAATCTGACTTTAAAGAAAAATATAAATTATTATCTCTCTCCTTATCTGATTTTATTTATTCATGAATATGGAATGTGAACAACTTCAAAATTTCACTTTACTTACAGCTTTATGTTGCATCACCACAAATTGTAATCTCCTGCATGCCACTTTAAGACTCAGAATGCACAAAATTTTAAACAGGCCATAATATTTTCACTTTTGACTGACTTTTTTAAATCATACACACTTTCGAAGCACAAAATACACACATTTGGAGAAACCAATGATGAATGAGTCCAATGATTGGCTCAAACTGTCCCCACTAAGTTCTACAGATGACTCTTTGTGTAAAGTTGCCTTCACCTTCTCTTCTGATAGAAGATATGCATCAAACCACGTTAATCATTCGCAACCTGCTGTCTTCAAGAATCCAGCAATCTCTGCTGAATGTAGGTATGGCATCAACAATGACAATTTATGCTCTCAAGTAGTTCCTTATCCTCACTATCTGGTGTAATACTTAAAGTCTCTATGTATATTCGTGTAGTCTCCAAGCTTTACTTAATGTCTGTTTGTATATTCTCGCAATCTCCATGTAATGTTTAATGTCCCTTTGTGGAGTTGGCTGAGTGAGGTGTCCAGAGTGATGTGATCTAAATGGACTACTTTGGCCAGGTCAACAATGACCTGACACCCAACCTTAGTGATCCTCATATTCTACATCTTCTTGATGAGACCCCACTTGTATACTTTGAAAGGAGAAGCCATCCAATGAGCTCAGCCGACTGCAGAGGTTTCGCAGCCACCTCCTAAATTGCGTATATCCCACCATTAAAGTTCCAACCGCCGTTGGAAAGCTTCCGACTGAAAGAAGAGCACACGCAGCCTCCTCCTCTACAGCTCTTTGGTAGTCTCATGTCTTCATTGTTCCACGTCGCTGTTAAATAGAAAACCCGTTTTCGGCCTCACTCTCACTTCACCTTTTACACTTACTAAATATGCATTTATTATATTATCTCCATCAGATTTGCATTTACTTAAAATTCGTCTGAGAAACTACCTCTAAGTCGCTTTAATACTACTACTAGAGGCAAGGCAAGCAGGCTTACAGCCTGTGAAATTTATGTTTTGAGGATTATAGGTATTCTTGGAAGAAATGGATGCATTCAAATAATTGCCTTTGAGAATCATTCTATTTTATATTGGTTTGTCTTAACTAATTCATTACCTCTTTTCTGGAACTCACTGAGGTTCATCCATATCAACACCTTCGCCAGCACCGAGTTTTTATAATAGATGAAAATATGAAAGAAAATTCCACAGCCTAGGTTCGAACCTTCTACTCACCGTTCAGAAGCGCCAACCAATTGCGCCAATGGCTGTGAAATTTTCTTTCCTGTTTTCATCAATTATTTAAACATCTGAGGTTTTGCGTAGGAAAAAATCCTCTTTAGATCATTCCTTACTTATTTTCTCCGAGATTTTAGTCAGGTCGTCGATAAATGCCCTCAATGTTAACTAAAGACTGTCACGACGACATCGGGTCTTTGCACCGAAGTTTCGTACACAGCCAGCTGTTTTGTCATTTCAGTCCAATTTGGATTGCATGTAAATGTGACGAAGAGATCCTGGTAGTTTTGCTGCAATGTACATTTGCTCCCGGTAAATGACGTAGGTAGAACACAGGCCTTTCCTGCTTTCAAATTAAAGTTTTGAACAGCCTGATTTTGAATAATCCATTAAGCCAAATGGTAAGCCTCCACTCTCAAAGTCTTCTGATTTTAGCCGGCCTCCTTCAACTTTTAAAACGCGTCTACAATACTGTATACTGCTGAGCGAGTTTCCCTACCTGCAACACCGGATTAAATAGTCCTGGCCTTTCGTACAGTTTGTAGGAATAGAAGCCTAACACGCTGAGTTTCGTCCCTTTAATGCTTCTGAATTTTCTCTTCCAGCCTTCTTCTCCAGAAGACAGCAATGGGTAGGTCATTGGATCACAGTTCGGTCTCAAAATCGACATGTGTTGTAAATTGTTCCCCGTGCATAGATCTCGCTTAAATGATGGTTGGTTCTCCATCGGCGGCTTCAAACACTGCTACTACCGCATTGACAGTTGGCAAATTATATCTTCTGTGATCGCGGTGTATTATCGATATTTAAACGTTTCCTGACATCCTTCATCATCTTATACGCACGTGCGAAAGGGTTGATATTTCTGATTTTCCTGTGAAATTTCTGTTTTGAGGATCAGAACCGTATACCTTGAAAGTGCGAAGGCAACACAAATTCATGCACCGGTATATCCACTTCTGTCGAGTGATAACAAAAAGGAATTGGTATAACTACAAAGGCATTGATGATATGACCATTAGTTTAGGCTTACTTTATTTACAAATAGGTACATGCTAATTATCTTACAAAATTTCACAGAATACAGAGTTATAAATATAACTATTAGGATCATTGGAGAATACTTTTCCTTGTTTGGAACATGATCTAAATCAAAAAGTCTGCTTTGTTTACCCGAGGCATGTAAACAACGCAGAGTGAACAATTGTTGGCAGTTCCGTCTCGTGTACCTCTTCCACAGATATATAGTAAATAGATCGCCAGAGCTTGAGCTTTAACAATGTTGCTAGTGAAGACACTTGCCGCCATCTTACCTCACTACACTTTTCAAGCCATATCACAAACACACTTGAAATAAAAAGATTCAATACGAAGTAAACGCATTAAATAATGGAAAAATTGTTCATAGATCAGTTTATAATAGATTGGCCATCTTTAAAAATTTATAGTTATTTTTACAGCACTTCTACTTAAATGTCATTATTTGTGAATATTTATTTTATTTACACTCATATGCCAAAAGTCATGGGTCTTTTTGTACGGGTCAAAAGTTACTGGTCTTTTTTTAAAGTCTTTGTAAATATATTTTTTAAATATTATTTGAAACGATTCAGGTTAAATATTCATAGTCTAAAAAATATAGACTGCTTTTCTGTGAGAAAGAAAACAAGATTATCAATAATCCTGTAGGTGAAAAAAAACAAAAACGAATAACTGATGGGTATGAGAAATACATAATTAATTTAATTGAAAATTAAATAACATGATATTAAACAAAAATTACAAATTGATCTTTATGTCCAATTGCAGAGTAGCCCTATCTAAACATAATTTCTAGCGGCTATAATTTAAAATAGTTGGAAAAAATTTTTCATAAGATCATAAGAACGCGTACAGCATAATCTTTGTAGTGAAGCAATATAGCGCGCTTGGCTTCAACGGGTTCTAGCGATCTATTTACTATATATCTGTGACGACTTCAGACTTTAGAGAAAGAAAGATGTGTCAGAGAATTCATACAAGAAATCATATGCACTTAACATAAAACACCTCTTCTCCAGATAGTTTACACTGATCACTAAAAGATTTTATCCCGATTTAGAATTCTCAATTTACTCAACAATACTAATTCCCATCTCAAAAGATTTCATAAACTCATCAATTCAATAATAATTCACATAATGTTCACTGCCATCTAAAAGACCATGTCTTTTCCTAAATCAATATTATCTATACAACACGTGAAAACGTCACAATAAAATAAATAATACGTCAGTGTATCAATATTTTGGCTGTTTTAATCCTGTCCCAACTTTTTTGGAATTGAGGTTTGGAATAAATGTTTGTGATTTATTTTCTCAGTAGGACTACAACTATTGTCTTTTCGTCTGCAAGCTGTTGGTATGAATAATTCTTTAATAGACATTGAGACAGCATTGGAAAGAATATTGCATCATGATTAGAAGTGAGTGAGGCACTTCCTAAAGAAAGGGAATCTAATAGAATTCAAGTAAGTGAGTGAGGTGCTGGTTGGATAATTAAGACAATTCTCCTATATGAAAAATTATGGTTGGAATTATATAAATTATTTTTGGTCATACAGTATAGGTATTGCAAGTGAAGTTTCCTAAAGTGGTTTTGTTAAAGAAATATTATAAATATTGATTATTCAAAGGAAACGGTGTGAGACAAGGAGACATATGCATTGTTCTCTAGAATGAATGTCAGAAGAAGATGTAAAAGTATGGCTGGCAAAGAACATTATAGCACTAAGAATGTGAAGGCCATAAGCAAGCATAATTCTGGTTTCTTACAAAGGAAGTTATTAATGCAGATAACCCCAGGCAAAAACTAAAAGAGATAAGAGTAAACAGCTGTAGGAATGGAAAACAGTAGTGGGATCTTAGAAAAGAGTGCTCTGAACGCAACAAAGGAAAGCAGAAGATGGAGTGAAGTAAGAAAATTATAAGCATGATGAAGAAATAATAAATATTAATTAAAAATACAAATTAGATAAAAAATAAGGTATAATAAACAAAAATAAATAATCTAAATCAAAATCAAAATAAAAATAAAAAGCTGACGTTTCGGATAGAGCCTATCCTTTATCAAAGCAAGAGGATAATTCTCTAAAAGCAAATAGAATATTAGAGAATTATCCTGAAGTTAATAACTTATTATTTTTGTTTATTATACCTTATTTTTTATCTAATTTGTATTTTTAATTGATATTTATTATTTATTGTATTCCAGGGTTCTTGTGTCTCGTCCTTCTCTTAATATATATCCGTTCAAGCATGATGAAGAAAATTTGAATTTTTTTCAGAATGGCCAAGAAGACAATCATGGAAAGAGGAGGAGGAAGAAAGCAGATGAAAAGCTACGTTCGAAAGTTAGAAATCTCCAACACGGGTTCAGCCGTGCGATAATGTCATGTCATCAGGCGGAAAGAACCGACACAAACATAGGTCGGGCGGCTTGACATCATATTATCGGAAAAAAATCTGTTACGTCATCAGGAGAACACCCTCTTGGATAATGGAACAGGCGGAAGATGAGAGAAGGACGTGAAGGCAAGGATTCACCTGTACAGGTTCAGCCCAGAATCCTCATAAGGAAAATGAAATGAGGGTCAAAGAAATTACGCAGATATTTCCCCGTCATTGCTCGGAGGGATAAGATTTCTGATTAGGAAGGAATAATGCCTGCCATGAAATTTCTCCCTGCAAGTGCCATTGTGCCTCAATAAAAAACGAGCGAATCCAAGGCCTGCCCTGCCACCACATAGATGCCACTTGTATGGAAAGAGGAATGCAGCAACAGTATGAAAAGATGAATGAGTACTTTTCGGGAAACAGATAAGTGAATATTGTTAATAAATCAGCTAATTCTGCTTCTCGCCACGGTCAGCATCCTGGTTCACATACGACATCCAAAGACAAAGGTGATGGATGTTTAAGGACGCTATTGGAAGAACGAGCTGTGGATACGATATTCATGGATGGAAAGCTTCTATGTCTTCGTGCCCTCTCTAAAAGACTGATAAGCATAAAAAGAGGTAACAAATTAATGGTATGATTATTAACCACAAGATAAATCATATAAACTGTTACTGGCATAAATCTTTTATTACACGGAATAAGCAGCGAACTGAATTGTTTGTAAAAGAGGACTATTTTTGTGCAGATATGGCAAACATATCCCACTTTGAAGACAGCCTGTTGTATTCCAAAAGACCCAGTTCATATATCAGCCGAAGACCAGAGGACAATGACTCCACAACTTTGCCAAACCAATATACACTGCATGATCAAAGGAGTTGGGACACCTGTTGCTCTACCATAAAGCCGCAAAAAGTTTCAATCAGTTGTGTGTAGGACTACCCCGAGCTGCTATCACTGCCTCCACCCTACATGGCATACTGTCCACAAGTTTACGGTAAGTGTCCACAGATATTGACCTCCATTCCTCGAGGAGTGTCGTGGTTAGTTCCTGGACAGAGATAGGGCGAACCATTCTGGATCTCACACGTCGTTCCAATTCGTACCAAAGATGTTCGATGGGATTGAGATCAGGACTCTGGGCGGGCCAATTCAGTTCTTCAACCCGCATCTCGTCAAACCAGTCAGATATGGATCTTGCTTTGTGGCAAGGTGCATTGTCGTGCTGGAAGAGGAACGGCCCGTCACTGAAGTGTTCCCACAACGCTGGAACTGCCCCGTTATCCAGAATGGTCCTGTAGCCATCAGCATTGAGGTTTCCGTCCACGTTGATGAGCAAGCCCGGTCCAGTCCCACAATTACGGTAGGTGTTCACAGGGTGTCCCAACTTTTTTGATCATGTAGTGTACATTCCTGACGGAGGCCCTGTCCGTGTATAGCATTACTCTGTCCCTGGTAACAGCCGGGTTGCTTGCAGGGAACCCTGGGTTTTATCCATATGTTGGCATGGGGGAGCTGTCCTGGGGTAGATTATCTTAAGAATTTCTATGTTTGGATTAACCTTTAAGCTTTCAGAAGAGGTTTAACGACTTGATATGCTAATCCTTTTGTTCTTTTTTATTTTCCGTTAGGTCCTTTCTGTCGGTCGACATAACCTTTGTAGTTGCTGCTCCTCAATTGCGGGGCCCTCATCTGTATCTTCGTCTCCAACAACATCCTCCCATTGTCAAGAGGCCCCTTTGCTTAACCGTTCACCTGGTAGCCACGGCCACTGCAAGGATTTGCTTTAACAGACTTTCAAGTTATCAGGAGCATTGGTTGGATATGCTCACGATTTGGGACTGGACATCTATAATTATATTAATTAATGTTTCAGAATTTTTGAATTAGGCTTATGCCTGCAGCGAATTTGTACGATAAAATCAACGTACATAGATTACTCACTCGTTTTCACCCCTCCTTCCCCTCTGACACACAAATTATCTCTGATACATATAATTTGTACATGACACTAATCTCAATGTTCTCATGATGAGGGACTATAATAAAAAAATGGTGGTATTCGAAGCCTGTAATTATATCAATATACGTATGTTCACTATTTTAACTGGAATTATATTTTGTTTCAAATTTATTTACTTGACTGGTTTTAAATTTAAAGTTAGAATTGATTATAACGTACCTACTAAGGCGCACAATATCATAACCATCTTCGATGCGTGAATTTATAGGTGTGATTGCAGCCGATAGAATCAGATTTTTTCCCTTAAAAGCATAGTGAAGCTCCTGAAAAATACATAAAATACAGAAAATGAAATAAAAACAAGTTAAAAAATAAAATGCCAACTAAAATTGTTGCAAGAATGATTGAAAATAAAACAAGTAAATATATTTTTTGTAAACACTGTAGCGAAGTCTAACGACTCTTTTCCAGTAAAAAATGTGAAATGTCATGTTGAGCAAAGTCTAGCTGTCTTTCTTACTAATCTTGACACTATCATTTACAACTCATTTCACTCAAGCCACTACATCTTTAGTTAACATTCAGTGACATGGCAATTACACAGCTGAAGAGTGTGTTGGCTAGCCACAGCTGATGCTCACGTTTTAATATTCACATTTAATAATCAAAGAACTAAAACTTATATCTATATTATAACGATTCCTCACCGTCTCGGCATAATAAAAATAAAAAAATAACTTGAGTTGGTTTTGATGTTTGCCTTGTTTAGTGGACGTTTATTTTAGTGACAGTTTTATTTTACAACAAAAATTGTGTGGTTTTTCTTAAATTTATTTTTAACGACTAAGATTTTTTTACGGAATTTGGTGTGAACATCGTTTTAGTTTCTGTTAATAATTTCTTGTCGGTCTCTGATAGTTGCAGCGATGACTTAGAATAATTCAAATGAAGTTGGTGATTACGTTGTTGGAATGAAAACAACAACAAAAAAGAAAATTGATCAGGATAAATTCAGGAGAGAAGGCGAAAAAGAAATGGACTAACAAAAGGGAGACCATTTTTGCGCTGATTAGGAGAAAAACTCAATAACGGAAATTTAATAATATTAAAGTTCTACTGAATCGAACTCCAAGCCAGAAAAACGTCAACAAATGGATCAAATCTGTTAATTTCTTACTTGAACTTTTCTCAGAGTGCTAACCAGTTCGTGTATCTACAAATCCACGTAAATAAAAAAATCCTCTAGATGACGTCAGAATTGACATGCCAATATTTGTTGGGGATTGGTCTTTAACACGCAGAGATGTCTCTGTGCGACGGGTATATATCCATTCAGGTAGACGGACCACGATTCTCCGAGAAGCGACTGGGAAGCCCAGTTTGTTCCAAGCACCAAGGCCTGCCAGTAGAGATTCGGAAGACTGACGACACCCTTGTTGGAATAAGTCTCAGGAGCCATGGTTAAACAAGTCGAAAAGGAAAGGTGATCTACGAATAAGGTAAAAATGCTGTATTCACTCTCATTACCCCTCATACGCGATCGTTTTTCTTGGATCCAAATAATTTTCAAATGATGTATGAAAACAGTGGGAAAAAAACAACCGTGAGTGAAAAACAACTCTCACTTTTCTGTGATACAATTCGAATGAACTCATCTGTATTCCTTTTTTGTATGAATGATTGAGATTGAAAACTCATCGCGAATTTTTCATTTGCCCCCTTCCACTTCTCTTTTCTGTGATACAATTAAATTTGAATTTATCCTTGATCCGGAGTAGCACTTTGACTGGGAAGTAGTGCAAATAACAGAGTTGACGGATGAATATCGAAGTGACATAATTTTAGATCTATTTCTTTAGAATAGACATATTTAGTACCTTATAGAAATAAATCATCCAGTTTGTCTTACTTTAATGAAAGAAAAAAATGATTTAGTTCAAAGAACTATTTGACCATTTAACTTTTTAGTCCAAAAGAAAAAAGAAATTAAATACATTTTAGAAATGATTAGAGCATAAACGAATTTTTTGTCTTATAATAAGGACTTCATACTTAAAATAAAAGTGAAACATATGATTATTTATAAATGATATTAAATTCCCTGACGCAAATTGCTTATTGCCCAAAAGACTCTTTGAGATAAGAGAAATTCGTGGGAACTTTGAAATTTTGTTAATCACTTGAGAATTACTGTTACATTTTTACTGTGGATAAACAGAGATGGTAAGAATAACTGAAAAATGAATGTTTTGTTTAAAGAACGGAGCAACTTGTTCCCTCATATGGCATAGTATACATATTTCACAAATCCTCTCCAATAATATTTTTTCTTGGAATATGAAACATCTCACGAGAACGCACATTTCAAGGTCATCATACAAATTTAGTAATCAGAGGATTACCCTGAGGAAAAGAGGGGCGGCACCGACGTCATCAGGTACAGTTAAGGTGGTGTCACGTGTCCCAGCAAGTGGCAAAACAACCTCGATTACATATGCGTTACATGTGAATTCGTTGTTGTCATGAGCTTGTTTACTTTTTAAAACAGCCTGAATTATCATGAATGATTGTTATGAGGCTTTAAGTGACAATTTAAAGCAAGACAATCAGCCAAAGTTAGAAAATAATGGAATATCGAATCCTGTTTGAGGAGGATTTAATATTTGTTCGGCTTCCACCCTTTTCACCCTTGAGCTGTGATGCATTTCCTTCTTCGTTTTCGTCTTTGCTTGGAAACGAATAAAACTACATTCCTGAACCCTTTCTAAATCTGCTTTGGCCTTCCCAACCATGCAGCTTTTCATCATTTTTTAATTTTAATGAAATAGATGAAGTTTTAAAAAATCTGTAAATTTATTGACTTTTCACGTGTTCTGAGCCCTAAATAATTATCAGTCGATCACTCATTTTTTGAACATCAATGGCATGATGAATTTCACTAACCTTGTTAGATATTATAGATTGGTGAGATAGTTATTATATTGCGATTTACAAATCACCCATTAAATTATATTCTATAATATTTTCAAACGGGTTCAAACTGTAAAGCACTTACAAGAAATCTATTTACATTACATAAATCATCAAGAAATCTATTTACATTACATAAAATTTAAAACCATTTTTCCCATATAATACCTTTTGTGTGTGGAATGAATTATCTGGTCATTTGCAAAATTATAATTTATTTATTTATTTTTATTTTGTTAAACATTGTAAGTGGAAAAAATAAAACAAAAAGATTTTTTCTGACGGTGAAGTTTTAAAGTAATAGTAATACCTTAATTTTAATGTATTCTTTAAAAAATATTGACGTAAGCGAGTTTTGAACTCACAACGTTCGTTTCTTCAGGCAAGCGATTTGACCATTAAGCCATCGCATCAGTTAAAAGAAAAGCAAATCTTTACGTATATAAGTGGAGTACCATGACCTTTGTCCTCGATTTTCTTAAAAACGAAGGAGTGTTGACGTAATAATGCGTTTCACACAAGTTACCCCCAACCTGTATGTCAAAGCTGATAAAAATTGGTGAAACTGAAATCTGGACTTCCCCTTGAACGTTAACTTTCTTGGGCCACAACATGCCAATTCTGGCTTCTGTATAAAAATTTAAAACTCAATAATGTTAAAACTTTTGACACTTTATTGCCAATTTTATATACTTAATATAGAAACCTTCCTTTAAACTATCTGTTTAATATTAGGTACATGTAAACATTAGAAGTTTAATAAAATAATATTTATAACATGCTGCTCTCATAAATGAAGAGTGTTGCAACTCGACAAAATAGCGATGTATATCTGATCTTATAAATAATTATCTCAAACTGCTTGTATATTTCAACCACTACATTTATTTTCTAGAAACAGGCATAAATTGTTATCATAGTGTAATAAAAAATGACATTTAGACTTACTCAGAGCACTGGAGCATAAAAAGAGAAAATTTTCATATTCCGCATGCACTAACACCTCCATTAGACAATATCCAGTCCAGAACAGGAAAAAACAATTAAAAACACAGCAGAAGCTTACTCCTGCTTTTGATGTCTTAGTTATTTTATAAATGGAATCAGAAAATATTATAGTATTTCAATAAAAAACCGAGCCCTTGCATTCCCCCCATCGCTACGTCACTTTTGGCTGCGCCAGTGCATTACGTCATCAACTTCTCTAAGAGAGAACAAAAGAAAATTGAACTTCGCGCTGTTGCTCGTAATAGGGAGATGCTATCAAATGACGTGTTAGCGAGCTCAAATTACAATTTTACATAAATTCAAATGAAAATTCGTAGAAAAATAATTTAGTTCCAAGATATGTAACCATCTTCAAACAAGAAATTACATTATGAAAAAAAGCCCACTAAAGATAAAAATATTTTCTCATCAGAGACAAGTCCTAACGAAAGGACTCAGCATTATACGTGGCCTCTTCTCGAAATCATTAACATTAAAAATAATCAGAAAGAACCCTTCTGTCATGAATAAAACCACCTAAAATATGACCATTTTCGTTTTTGTGAACTTTCATATATAAATTCAGAAAAAATTTTGAAACAGCGTATTTCATTTCTGTGACATTATTTTTTCTATTTCTATTTTTTTTTTTTTTTAAAAGTGAGATATATTATATGAAAAAAAAATAGATGCTATAATCCAAGAAACTTCTCTGATTTATTAAAAAAAATTTTGGTCCAAAAAGATCATTTACTAATTTACAAAAAAAAGTTCCCAGGTTATCACAGAAATCACTTTTTCCTTCAAAAGATGGCGTGGCATAAGAGTCGAGATTGAACATCTGGTAAATACTACAGAAGTCAATGCCGATATGAGTACTTGATGTGCATGTGATGTACGTAATTTTGTTGAAAAGTAGGTATTTATTTATTATTCTAAAGAAATGTTGTGCCAAATAGTTGAAATTTTATGCCAGAACCTTCAAGTCCTTGACCAAGTTCTGAAAAATATGGCACAGAGGAAAGAGGGATCGCTGCTATAACTTCTACATAACTAGATATAACCATATTTAATGGAAGGCAGAATATTCGCGACTGTCTGAGGGACAAGAATAGCAAGACACCACTAAACCACATAAAACTTTATTCGAACGAATGCGCATTTCGGCAGCCAAGCTGTCTTCATCAGGCTATACAAGAACTTGATACAAATATACATCAATGTAATGTCGCGTATTTTTTTCTCTAATCGTAATGGAGATAAAAATAAACACATGTACATTCAATAGAACAATTCAACTTTTATTTTACCACATAACCTCCAAGTCGATTGAGGCAAGGATCCCAGTGGTGGACAAGTTTTTCGATAAAAGTCTTCCAGTTGAGTGTGGAACCAATTGCGAACTGTCGATTTACCCTCGTCATCGTCACGGAAATGTTGACCAACCAGTGACTTCTTCAGCGGTCCAAAGTTATGTTAGTTACTGGGAGTGAGGTCCAGGCTATATGGAGGAGGAAGCAGTGTTCCCAGTTCCATCGCTGCAACAGGTCAGTGATCCGTTTCGCTGTGTGGGCACATGCGTTTTCCTGGTGCAGCATGATGTCCTCCGTTGCCAAATCAGGTCTTTTCCTATGTATGGCTCCATGAAGATTCCTCAACGTGCCTCTGTAGCATTCGTAATTGACAGTGGCATGTGGTGGAAGAAACTCAAGCAGTATCAGATTATGGCAATCCCAAAAAGATGTCAACATGACCTAGCCAGCTGATGGCACAGTTTTTAACTTTTTTGTTGTAGGAGATGAGGTATGTTTCCAAACCGCCGATTGCATCTTGATCTCGGGTATGAAATGGTGGATCCATGATTCATCACCTGTGATGATTCGATCCAAAAAATCCTGACCCTAATCCTGCATCGGATGAGATGCAGCAAACAAGCATCGAAACGAGCATCTTGACGTCCGGCCATCAACTGTCGTGTCACCCATCTGCATTACACTTAGCGAAAGCCGAGCTGCTCGTGAACAATGTTGTACGCCATCCCACTGTTCAACATTGCAGCAATTTCTCTCAGAGGTAATCCGCCAGCTTTCTCGCCCTGCGCTTCCACAGCGGCAATGTTGCTATCAGTCATGGATTCCTGAGACCGGCCAGAGCAATGTTCGTCCAGCAGGTCCTCTCGTACTTTTTAAAAACCCTGCACCAACATTTTACTGTTCGGAGATGCACGATATCACCACCATGCACGGACATAATTTCCTTATTGATATCGACTAGCTTCAGTCCTTTTGCATAAAGAAAACGCGTAACACTCTGCTGCTCAAAAGCTCTGGAAGATGAAATGAGAGCCACCATCTTGTTTGAACTGTTGGTCGCTTGTGCTTGGTGGATGCGCACGACACTAACAGAAAACTTTAATAATGAACAAAACTGATATTTATATATCTCAATTTCCTCATATCTGCTGTCATTTTCGAGAAAAAATACGCAACATTACTTTTTGATCACCCCTCGTACGTAATTCTACGCCATTACGTTTGATATTACATAAGTTGTTATTTGCAGTTAATTTTACAGACTTTAGCCATTTAAGGTAGTATCTATACACGTTTCTCTGAAACTGTCTGTGGTATAGATTTAATTCAGAGCTCATTTAAAGCTTAAAATGTGGACTTTAAAACAATATGGTTTCAGAAAAAATCGAAATAAAAAAGTTCCGATTTTAACATTATTTTGAAAATATTAAGTTAAAACAACATGTTAAAAAAGTATAAAAATACTAAAACATTTCCTGGTGTTTGTTCTAATGACCACCCAAGTTTCAAATTGGATTTCCTTTTAGAAATATATAAAATATATGTGGAATGATGTTATTTAATTAAAAATGTTGTCTGCTCCATTATATGGTCATTGTTTCAAAGGTGTCGCCTGAGCCATTCTTTCATCTCTGGTCCAGCTGACACATCAACACGGCACATCTGACCTCATAAATTATTTAATAATAATTGAAATATTGGGAATTCCTTCCTATAATTTGTAGTGTTATGCAGTAGATGGATACAGGAGAGAAGGATGAAACACAAAATCCATGGATTACAATAAATTAACCATTAAGAAATGACATAATTAAGTATTGAAAGGCTAAAGTCAATCATTTGCGGAACCATATTTTTCAACTACCCTATGTTAATATTGAAAGTTTCTAATTGACCAAAATGATACCATTAAACGATTTAGCTTTGAACTAATTTGGATTATCATTAATTCTACGTTATATTCATTCATGACACCTTATTCCAACATGTTTGATAGACAGGGTGATTATAATTAAAGTAACGATTTCAAAAATCATTAATTTGAAAACTCCTCGTCAGAATGACCTGATATTTTAGCAGAACAATCGTGAGGTAATGGAATTTTGTTTGGCGAAGGAAAAAAAATAGTTCCAAAATCTGCCGATAGATGGCGCTGGCAGGGCAATGTCAGGGAAAAACCAAAAATGGATTCGTGAAACACAGGAATGTTGTTAGCCAAAAGGAAACAATAGAATTCAGGGGTTTACGAAAAATTTATTAGCGAAATGACAAGAATATATGTTTACAGTGATAACACTGATAATGCCAAAAAAACAGCTTCATGGAACAAACAACTTTCAGATATGCCCTCCGCCTTGTTGCGCTACTAACTGGAAGCGCAAAATGGCATGCTCCACAAAAGATCGGAGGGTATCTGTACTGATGCAATGGATCTGGTGTGTGATGCTTGCCTTCAAGTCGGCTGTAAACAACATTCTTCAGTCATGAAGCATTCAAGTGAAGAGCTGGTGCTATGCACATTAAATGGCAGCTAAGTCTGCAGTGTGCATGTCACGTATTAGTAATTTGCATATCTCCAGACAATGTGAACCCTACCAGCGCCATCTATCGGCAGATTTTGGCAGTATTTTTTTTTCCTTAGCCAAACAAAATTTCATTGCCACATGATTATTCTACTAAAATATCAGTTCAATCTGACTTTTCAAATTAGTTTTCAAATTATCGATTTTTGAAATCGTAACTTTAATTATAAGCACCCTGTATTACAAACCATATTTTAGCATTGAAAAGTTCCAGTGAACCATAATGGTTCCACTAAACCAGGTGCCTTTGAACCAATTTCGACTATCGTTAATTTTACATTATATTCATTCATGAAACATCAATTCAAGTTGTTTGATATATTACACGCCATATCTTAACATTGAAAGTTCCAATGAACCATAATGGTTCCACTAAACTGGGAGCAGAATACTACCACATATAGCAAAAAGGAAAGTGGACGGGCTGTCCCAACAATTTTTACACCTGGCCACACACAAAAGGTCAAAGGTCGCACCACCTCCTCCCTTTATACTGAAACCCTGCTCACGCTCTGTTTTCGGACTCACATGAGTGCTGGTGTCACAGATTAAATCTTAGTACAATAGGGTTGTTAATTTTTTAATTAGTTTTTTATTTAACTGTGAATTTCTTTGGTTTCTCCTTTAGGGTGAGGGTCCTGGTTTCCATTGCTGGGTGTGTTCACTCATATAACTGATAACATCTTCTTGATCATTCACGTGATTACAGCCATGTTCCAATGCCCTGAGGCTGAAAATAATATTAATTTCATAATTCTTTTTTATCCAAGCGCGCCATGCAGTGAAGCACCACAACCAGTGACAGGCAAGAGGGTCCTTCATCTCACAGAGCAAAAACAGGTATGTGTGATTTTGTCTCACAATATACACTGCTCTTCCCCCTCCTTTATATACCGCTTATGGCAGGGCATGGTTGACGTACTGGCACTCTCAATTTCATTGCCTAATTACTAATTAACTATTGTTTCTCGAACAACCAAATTTTTTCCAAGCGCTTTTACACTTTTTTCTAAATAAATCTACATCTTTATCAAGGTGTATTGTTTGTGTTTTAATTTTCTGATAATGGGTGCATTGTTTCATTTGACTACTGACAACTCTGACCCAAAGTATTAGAGGGTTGACAATTGATATCGCAAACTTTTACAAATATAGTTTTCTCGCTAAGATTGTTTAATTTTCCATTAGATTCTGTAATTTTTGTGTTCTGGTTGATGAGTTTTTTGTTAGTTTTAAAATATTTTGCACATAGTTTGCGCAATGTAGGCCACATTCTTTACGAGAATTAAGTTAAATTCAGGTTAAAAATTCACTTCAACTTTTCACTATGGCTTTCATTCACTGGTTGAGTGGTGATCTGAGCTCGATTCTCTCTGACTCTAGTGCCCACAATTTTCGTCCAATCCCCGGTTTTAATCCGTTGTACATACCGTGTTATAGTCAATCCTCGTTTTTCTTTTTTCTTTTACCTGCGTGTTTTTACTGTTTTTGATGTTATTAAATGTTGTTTGCGACTTTTTGTTTCCAGACTGTCCTGCGATTGACAGGTTTTTCCCTGGCAATTTTCTGCCAATCTTGAATCTGTACATGTTTCTCTAATATCCTTTCTATTGTATCAATGAGTTTTTGTTTGGTTATTAATATTCTCTCATTCTCTCTCTCTCTCTCTCTCTCTCTTGATGTTAAACACTTTACTGGTCAAAACATTTTGTACATAGACTTCCTAATTAATTCAGCACAGAATACAGTTTAAAATGGCTATTTTAAATTATAAATTTGGCTTCTCAATTACGGCTAATACTTTCAAGTTCACTTCACTTAACTTGAGTTGGTAAGTGTATACAGCCAATGTGTTTGTCAACGTATTTGAGCTCAGCAGGGTTGTTTGATATTTTTTCAGTCGTTCAAGTTTGAATTTGGTGGCGGTGCTCCATCAGAGTTTTTACACCTGATTTGCTGAGGTCTTTAAAACAAATTAAATGCGTTTTAATGCTGTTAATATGTACTTGATCAGGTTGTTGCTAAGCAACAATTGCATGTACTATCTGATTTAATAAACCACACAATTCCAACGAATACCAGGGTGCTTTTAAGGCTTTCATTTTACGTATATTGTGTGGTTTTATGACTACCAAATGTACATCAACAATTTACTAAGGCTGCCTTGTTTATTTATCGCACTGATTTTTGTTAATGCCAGTAAACATCGAATTTAGCCGATTTACGTGCTTTTACCGTGTTAGGTTTTTTAGGCAGTCGTGATCGTGGTGCCTGATGAGTGATCGGACTGATTGCTAAGGGTTTTCACATATGCTCTCATTGATGCCATAAAATAAACGTTTTCAGAGTAATTGTGGCTGAATTTGTCTGATCATACTCAAACAGTACAAGTTTATTTTTCATTCACCAGTTTTTCAGGCTCTTTAATGTGACCTTTAAATGTTGTTCCATAATGTTTTGAGAGCTGAATCGTCTATTGTCGCGGTCTAACGTGCCAGTGGGTTGATGCCGGGCTGTTTTCACATATATTCTCACTGACACAGTCAAATAAGGATTTTCATGGAAATTGTTGTGGAATTGTCTATATTCATACATTCATTATTTTTACATTTTAACATTAATTTTAAATGTTTTTCCGGGGTACTAAAATGACGGTGTCCTGAATTAAAACAGTTGTTAATTTTTCAATTTAACTTTTCTTTTTACTTTTGACACGAGGCTTATGATTTTTTATGTTTTGTGCTGCTGTTGTTATTTCAACTAAAAACGTGAAGTTGTATGCAATGGGTTCCTATAAACAATTTTGTATGTTGCTGTTATCAGAATACTTGGGTGAAGTCTAGCGTGATTGTATGAATGTGTAGCTGACCTCAATTACAATGTTTATGCTAACCCAAACTGAAAACTCTTCATGTCTTCCAGCTAGGATACATGAAATACGTTTCCTAATTACTTTCCCTGGTTTTTCACCTCATAAAAGTGTTTCCTTTTCGGTAAATGTGTATGCAAGGATTTCACGTAATTCAACTATTACATTCTTGACTGTGACCCCACCTAAGTCGGCATCTGATACGATTAACTTAAACGGTAAACCACGCTAAAAAGCCTTCGTGTCTTTCACCCTGGTACATAAAATAGGTTTCTCCATGTGAAATACGTTTTGTTTTTGCTCCATTTCACTGGATTTTCACCTCATTAAAGTGTTTCCTTTTGGGCAAATGCATACGCAATGGTTACCAGGTTGGTCAAGTATAAAATTGACTCTGTTGGATGTCGTCGAGTCGGCAGCTGTTATGATAAACGTGTGCACTAACCCACACGAAAAAAATCTTCATGTTTTTCAGTTGGATACGTGGAATACGTTGGTTCGCGGTTCATACAAGTTACCTTATTAGTTTCACCGGTTTATTGCCGAATTAAATTGTTTCCTTCTGGCAAATGCATACAATGGTTACCACGTTGGTCAAGTATAACATTCGCCACGGTGACAGCCACCTAAGTCGGCAACAGATGTGATAAACATACGCACTAACCGGTGCTAAAAAATCTTCATGTCTTTCAGCCTGGGCATGTGAAATACGTTTTGTTCGTGGTCCATATGGGTTCATGTCTTTCAGCCTTTTCGTGTCACATTTTTCTCATGTCATTAAAAGGTTTCCTATTCGGCAAATGCATACGCAAGGGTTACTACTTTGCTCGAGTATTACATAGCCCATGTTGGCTGTCATCTAAGTAGGCATCTGATATGATAAACGTACGCACTAACCCACGCTAAAATATCTTCGTATCTTTCAGCCTGGACACGTGAAATATGTTTGTTCGCGGATCATTCGAGTTACCCCGTTCGTTTCACTAGTTTTTTCGACTCATTAAACGGTTTCCTTTTCAGCAAATGCATACGCATTTCTTACCACTTTGATCAAGTATAACATACGCCACAGTGACAACCGATAAGATAAACGTACGCACCAGCATACGCTAAAAAAATCTTCGTGTCTCAGCCTGGGTACGTAAAATACATTTGCTCGTGGATCATACGATTTAGCACATTCGTTTCACTGGTTTCTCAACTCATTAAAGTGTTTCCTTTTGCAGCAACTGCCTATGCAAGGGTATCACGTAATTCAAATATATCATTTTCCGTGGTGACCGCCACCTAAGTCGGCAACTAATACGATAAAATTACACACTAACCCACGCTAACTAGGTGTTCCCCAGAAGTAGGAAGTCCAACAAGTAGTTGAATGGCTAAACTACTCTCGTCTATTGGGTGACCTGCAAGTTGAAGCAATTTGGCAATATTTGAAATTTCTTCGACATATTTTTTTGGATCTTCACCGTCAGCAAGACGAAGTCGTCCTAATTGCATTTGAAGTTGCATGCGCCGTAGAATTGTTTTATCAACATACAGTTTTTCCAACTGCTCCCATAACTGTTTAGCTATTACATTTGCATCAATGCTATTTAGACAAGCTGTTGATAAATATAGACACTTTTTGCTTTTTCATCTAAACTCACATCAATGGTTGTTTCCATAGACTCAGGAGCCATAGTGTCATCGTGCTGTCCTGCAATTCGATGTGTAGAAAATGTAGTAGTTGCAGATAGCGAAAAAATTGCTTTCCATAACCCTTTTGAAATCAGCAATGCTTACATTCGAAGTTGCCATATGATAAATCCCTCTTTTCTTTGTAATCACTCTACTTGACTCATTATATTTTATGCTTTGCTACCAATGTTGAGGGGCTAATAAAAAAAATTAGTGAATCATAAACTGAATATCATAAGGACTTTTAATATTCAGTTACTCTGGTGACAAATATTACAACACCAGCCTGGAGGGCTGTATATAATTCTACATCAAGTCAGTTACACTCATCTCTATGCAAACATTCTTAAGCAAGTAACAATGAAGAACGTGAAGCAGGAAAACAAATTACAACAATGCATAGAAAAACCAAACATCTATAAAAATACTTTTTAATCCGCTCCAATATTAACACTAATAAAATATAAATAAAAATAATTATCGAACGTGTTTATTCATAGTTTGTAATTAGTTTTAAGCAATTCATTGTTGTAGCGCATGAACCATTTTTGTCGCAAAATTCTTTTTTCAAACGCGCATGATGCGTGTTCCTGGTCTCGCGCGGCGATTTCCTTCGCAATTAATTAACTCGGCCGCGAGATGTTGTACTGTCTGATTGTTGCACAATCAGTGTTCTATTATTTTAATTGGGTACTATATTCTCTCGCCATGTTCTTTCTCCATTGGTCTTGCGACCACTCCTCTCCATTTCTCTCCTCCTTGTGCAGCCCACAATGGCCACTCACTTTGCTAGTGTTTCTTTCTTATTGCTTCAGCCTTAAGATAGTACCTCCGCAATTGCAATTACGTGTTTGCTGACGTGGTCACCACATTTTATGGCTGTCAATGTTGATTTCGACCTGTCGCTCGTTTGTTTGCAATTTCACCATGTTTAAGCTCGGCCACGATGCCTATTCGTTCGGAAGGTACAAACTCTGCTGTCTTTCTCCATACCTGAATGTTTAATCTGCAGAACCATGCATCTAGGCTGTTAACTGTGCATAGCGAGTCGCCGTGGCTGTACTGCCACTTTATTGCGTAATTTATTCATTTTGTATTAATACTAGTGCGAGACACTGTGAGTACTTGAATTCATATTTTCTTTTGTTAGCATATAATTTTAACTTCTACCATATTTAACCATAGGATACGTTTTGCGTTCTAGTTTATTTTTACTCTCATTAATAAAGTCTTTTATTGTTTACTACAAAGTGTTTGTGACTCATTCCTAGCCATAGATATTCCACTTTAAGATTCCTATACGCCTCATCATACATCAGCGTCTACGCGGCAGTTTCTTCGACGGGACCTTTCCATATCCATTCCATACCCTTTCAGAGGACCTATGAACTTTTATGCCTTTGGGTTATTGAAAAGGGCCGTAGGAAACGGATGTCCGCGTACATTAGACGGACTTTGGAATGTCTGTCCTGAGGATTGGCTGAAGATTGATATGAGTGTACTACGTTCAGGCCTTCTTCAATGGAAACTCTGCTGTAGACAATAGTCCAGATGCAGGGCTGTCAGGTTAAGCACAATCGCTGGTGGCGGAAAGGATTCTCAGCTGGTCACAGACGTGTTTAGTTCGTTTTCATATATCCCTAACGACCTCTGTAAATTTGAAGGAGAAAAAATAATAGGGTATATCAAATTAAAGACTTAGGAATAGTTATTGATAGCAAATGCTTATTTGGACCCCAAGTATATTGAGTTATTGCCCGGGCACTACAGCATGTTGGTCTAATTGGCAGATTGGGAAGATATATTAGGAAAAAAGAAGTTTGTGCACCTTTTTAATAATCGATATTTATTTGTTATATGGAGACAAGGTGTTGAATCAACTTTATGTAGGTTAAAAATTCATATATTGGAGGTTCTGTTTAATTATGTTCTGTAAATTTTTTAAAAATGAGACTTTGTGATTTTTTTATTATCCTACACTTATTTGATTAATGAGCTTAAGCTTAATGAAATTACTTGAATTAGGAAATCTAATACAGAAAATACTTAGTGATACAGGATTTACTTTGTATCAGGAAAAATCAATTGCTCTTCTGCTTTATTTGATTGTAAGTTAAATTGCACTCAGCGATATACATGTCGAAAACCAATGTTTATCACTAATTCAAATGGCTTTTCAAAATAATGTATTGATAGTTTAGAAGATTTGGATATTGAATTTTTAATTTTCCTGGCACTTTTTTTGTATTTTTCAATTTGTTTATGTATTTCTCGAGTCCAGCTGTGGTGGTGTAAGCAGTTTTGGGTCTCGATTTCCCTTCAGGAATAAACGATTTCATTCATTCATTCAATATTATAATATTTCAATAATCTAAAGAGTTATTTATTACAATATTAAATATTAATAAATTATTTTTATTTATGATAATAAATTTTAATAATAATAACAATAATAATAACAATAATAATAATAATAATAATAATAATAATAATAATAATAATAATAAACACCACACATAAACTATATTTTGACAGAGCTATAATCACTGACAAAACGACAAAACTATCCCTCATAGCAGACCAGACATTACACTAGTAGATAAGCAAAACACAGTGACTTACATAATTGATATCTCCATCCCCAATACACACAATTTACAAAAGACATACACTGACAAAATCACTAAATATACGGATCTTGCACACGAAATGAAACGCCTTTGGGGAGTTAACAGAGTACATATTGTTCCTATCATTCTTTCTGCCACTGGGGTTATTCCACAATCGCTACACAAAAGCCTGTCAACACTAAATTTAAACCCACACTTATACAAAACCTTACAGAAAGCCACAATTCTAAACACATGTCACATAGTAAGGAAATTCCTACACTCAAACATCAATACTCCCACGAGTGGATAACTTTCCCTCCCTCGCATTTGAGTCCCTTGGGCTTTGGCCCTCTTTTGGGTCCGCCTCTGGGATTGGCTTCCGGACTTGATCCGAGTTTGGCTTCCCCAAACAATGATAATAATAATAATAATAATAATAATAATAATTATAATAATAGGTCATTCCACGACAATTCAGGCAGAAATTTTATATTTTTGGCATTGACTTCTCGGATTTCAATGAAATTTGGTATATACAATTGCACTAGAGAGTTATGAACGGATATATATTTAGAGAAGGACGAGACACAAGAACCCTGGAATACAATAAATAATAGTTATTAATTTTGATTTTGATTAATTATTATTGTTTATTATATCTTATTTTTTATTCATTTTGTATCTTTAATTATTAACTATTATTCCCTAGAGAGTTAGTAATGAATGCCAAATATTATTAATTTTTTTTCATTTTTAGGTTAGGTTACGTTAGGTTAGGTTAGGTTACAGACATTTAAAATTTTTGAAATTTGAGTGGGTGCCTTATCTATGAAGTACTGTAACTTCCGTTGTATTTTACTTAGAAAGATGTGATTGGTGAAAGATCTTTAACTGTAGATTCTATATGAAATTTTTAAAATTGTATTACGCATGCGCAAATATTTGAATTTAATAAAAAAACTTTATTTATGCACATTTCTCAAAAGGTGGGAATTTTTTTTCGTTAAAAATTATTAATATCTTATGCATACTTTCATAAAAACAATACAAAAAATTCAAAATGTGTTTTGCTCCATTTTGAAAATATTAATTTTTAAAGCTTGAGCTCCAAGCAGCGGGAGTCAGGTAGTAGTGATCTGACTACACGTACACGCAAGAGAAAACGTATAAACTTGGGATCATTCATTTATTTAGGTTTTAATATTTATATAATTCGTATATTATAATTATACGAAAAGTTACTTAGCATTACAATTATAATTATATCAATAGAAAAATGTTTCTTAGAACTTCAGAATTTTTTTTCAGAAGTCAGAAAAGTATTGAGCACCTGTTATACAGGGTGTTTCAAAATTATGTACAATAAATTTAGTGACATATTCTTCAGCTCATAAGAAGACGAAAATATTCTATAGCACTTTGTCTGAAAACGATTTGTTTGCTAGTAATCCAATATCATGCAGTAGGGAAGCACGGTAGTTAGCGGACGATATTTTAGCAGTTCCAGCGTTTCGACCCAACACTAGGGTAGTGGTTTGTTCCATTTAAACCTACTTTAGGGTTGTTCCATTAGTTGTGTACGGTTGTTTCCATTACTGTAGTTTCACTACTATATATCCACTAGGAATATCAATTTCAGAACGTTTGCGTACTTTGACATACGCATTACGATTTACGTAAAAAAAAAGTCATGTAGACGTATTCCAGTGCAGAATACACTGACATGCGCCTAATGTATGGTCTTGCGGACGGAAATGCTGTGGAAGCAAGAAGACTCTACCAAGAACGCTTTCCGAATAGACGTTTGCCAAATAACCGAACATTTGTATCTGTTGACAGATATTTGAGGGAGCGTGGTTCCTTTGGCCGTCAAACAGGACAAGAGCGGCCTGTAGCACATTCTCCGGATGAGGAGGATGTGATAATTGAGATCATACATGATGAACCACAGACAAGCACCCGTCGTATTTCTTCCATGGTCTCAGCCAGATACTTTTCACGGACGAAGCAACCTTCACCTGGACAGGAATCGTAAATTCTCACAACCAGCACCATTGGGCAGATGCTAACCCGCATGTTACCAGAGCTGGAGCGCATCAAGAGCGTTTCTCCGTGAACATTTTGTGTGGAATTGTCGGAAATAACTTAATTGGCCCTTATGTGTTGCCGCCACGATTGATGGGCGAACGTATCTTTTGTTTCTGCAGAATGCATTGCCAGAATTACTGGAAGTTGTTCCTCTTTTGATAAGATCTAACATGTGGTTCATGCATGATGGCGCTCCAGCACATTTCAGACATGTTGTGCGAGCACACCTTAATGCTGCGTGGATAGGTCGAGGTGGACCGGTAGCCTGGCCTGCAAGATCACCCGACCTTAATCCTTTTGACTTTTTTCTGTGGGGTCATGTGACAACGAATTGAAAATGCATGCCAAACCGTTCGTTATGCTGGCGACGACCTCTTCCATGACATCAGACGGTCACTCATGCAACGAGCCGAAGCTTGCGTGCGAGCTGGTGGCGGGCACTTTGAACAATTCCTGTAATTTGGAGTCACGGGTTTAGTTGCCTGTATCGCGTAAATAAATCGTTTCCGGACAAAGTGCTATAGAACATTTTCGTCTTTTTTTGACCTGAAGAATATGTCACTAAATTTATTGTACATAATTTTGAAACACCCTGTATAAGAAGATAATTTAGTTAGAAAATATAAATTTGATTTATGATATCAAATTGTTAGTAAAAAGAAAATATATTTACTTTACACTTCCTCATAGTCAGTCACTTCTGAGTTGCCCTGAAGGAAGAGATGAATTGCAGAGGCAGCTGAAGTTGACACAGGCTTCATTATACAGGATGATTCAAATTTTAGTGTGCAGTAGTGCAATGAAACGTGTACAGGACACACATCAATGCACTATCTGCAGGACGTCTTTGCTGATCGAATCATCTCGGTGGCATCTGGCCTGCACGCTCTTCGGACCACACACCTCTCGATTTCTTCCTTTGGGGTGCCTTGAAAGGTAAAGTTTATGCAAACTATCGGCACACTTTGCCCCTGAGCAAAAGGAGGAAAAATCTGAAGTTCAGCAAATCTCACCAGCCATATTGAGCAGAGTGTTTCACAACGCGCAACTGCTCTTTTATCTCGTCATCAGGAATTGAATGTCCCTTAAGTTGCTTTTTCTTCTTTGGGAAGTGGTGAAAGTCGCAAGGTGCAAGATCTTTCATCTTTGAACTGCAGTTTTTCATCTTTGTACTGTAGGCGCTGCAACACCTCTCGTGTGTGGCGATTGTTTGCGGACGGGCGTTATCGTGCTGCAGAAGATGGTCCAAAGCTGCCATTCAATCCTTGTGTCGACAACAACCCCCGACTTTCTCTCCGACGGGTTCACCCGAGTAGTTACACGTTGGTGCAATGCTTGGGAAGGGATGGGGATAATGTCGAAAAGTGAATAGCGCATTACATAGAGGACAAATGTAAGTATCAGATACAAAAAGAAAATTTTGAAAAACGGTTAAAAAGTATAAAAGTTACAGCCCTGGGGGGCATTACTTTTCGATCAACCCTAGAATCTTCTCTACTTTATTGAATTTTCTTTTAAAACTTAATGAGTTCACAGTGAAAGGAATGAAAACAGCTGTAGAATATTTAAGACAATCGGATATTACCACAAAATTTATATTTCTTAGGTTACTTTGTCCATCTGAAGAACTTAACCTCGAGTAGCCATGCGATTGTGGCTTGGAACTCGAGCTTTGAAAATTAATATCTTTAAAACGGAGCAAAACACAGTTTTGAATTTTTTGTATTGTTTTCATGAAAGTATGCGCAATACATTAATAATTTTTAACGAAAAACATACCCACCTTTTGAGAAATTTGCGGAAATAAAATATTTTTATTAAATTTAAATATTTGCGCATGCGTAATACAATTTTAAAAATTTCATATATAATCTACAGTTAAAGAGCTTTCATATGTCACTAATCAAATCTTTGTAAGTAAATTATAACTGTACCTACAGTACTTCATAGGTAAGGCCCCCACTCAAATTTCGAAATTTTTAAATGTCTGTAACTTTCATAAAAATGAAAAAAAATAATAATACCTCACCCCCCCCCCCAGTAATAAATATGTCAGTAACCCCCCAGGGCTATTGTATATACCAAATTTCATTAAAATGCGAGAGGTCAGTGCTAATGCCTGCCTGAACTGACGTGGAATGACCCAATAATAAAAATAATAATAACAATAAATAATAATAATGTAGGACATCTCAAAAAGAATCGGGGTTGCTAAAAACGAAAGTAATAGATAAGAAACATCAAGACCAATAATTGCACGATTAAAATAATCGGCAAGATTGAGCCTGAGGTCAGAAAAGTGAGAAAAAAAACTTAATTGTCTATGTAAGAAGACATAAAAAATGAAGCTTAACTATATTTTATAATAATAATAGTAAAAACATAATAAATAATAATAAATAATAATAATTAATAATAATAATAATAATAATAATAATAATAATAATAGTAAAAACATAATAAATAATAATAATTCTATATTGAGGATGGTGTCCAACAGATAGATCCCCAATAGCAGGATCATTAAGAAAAGAAATATTACAACAAACATACTGTTAGGCTAAAGATTTAAAAGATTCAAAGAAGGGAATTTAAAATGTTTAATTAAAAGGATAAAAAATGTTGGGTTTAACACTGGACCGGTTATAACTATATTTATAGTTTGATTTGCAATCATCCCATACAAGTTTGGCGCCAGATCTTTTTGTGCCAACATTGTAGGCGATTCTTATTTTATTTAAAATTTCTTTACAGACAATTTTGCCATTGCTTAATTTTAAAAGTAAGCGTTCATAACTTCGATCTGCTTCCAGCTATCAATTTTCTTTTGTAATCTGATTGTAGCATAATTCATAATGGTAAAACATATCTCAAAGCCATAATAATAATAATAATAATAATAATAATAATAATAATAATAATAATACCGGCCGGCAGGGTATTCAAATACACTATGCTTTTGAATAGCAGCCGGGTAGGGTGTTAAAAATAGATTAAACGCCGGGTCTCAAATAAACGCCGGTCTTTTTCAGTTCATTGATATAAATTCCGGCATTTTTTCTTAATTTCAGATTATTATTCTCCATTCAGGTTAGTTTTTTGTTACTTCATTTATTTTAAGTACCGAATTTTTTGCAGGGTAACTAGCGACCGGGAAAACTGGGAAAATTCAGGGAATTTTACAAAATATCAGAGAATTTTACAAAATCACTGAAATTGGAACGAAAAATTTGAAAAATGTCAATAATATTTTATCGAAATAGATATTTTTGGTGCTGGTGGTCAGGGAACATTACGTGATCAATCGGGAAATGTCAGGGAAATTTACGAAATCGTTATTGGGAATAGCCCTTAACGCCGGGTCTCGATTAATCGCCGGGTTGGGGGGGGCGGACCATTGAGACAAATAGACGCCCGGGCTTCTAGTATTTCTTACATCACATTATTCCTTTTACTTAATATGACTTTTTGTCATAAATTTATTTTGGGTCGATCATCATTTTGACATGTCAATATATTAAGTTATTAATTAATTTTTCTTGTCTTAACTTTGTCATAATATTCTAATTATTATTATTTTTCTTATTATTATACTTTACCCGGGTAACTTTATTGTAACAATAAAAGGTTTTAGTCTTCATAGTTTAATTAAATTCTTAATTATTTTCATTGAAATAATTTTAATATTTATTTTGTCCCATTTTTTTATGGCAGAGTGTCATTAATTGCCATTTATTTTAATTGGGTAAAACTTCTTTACTCTCCGTCTCTTTACTTTTTACATTTCAATTAAAGAATTGAATTCTTGACTTAATTTGGAATTTTGTGCTTTGGGCAGAATATGGGTAACCAAATATAATTTAGTGTATACACTCCTGTATTTATTTGACTATATATATATATCTAATTTTATAAATATTGGGATCTCTTTTCCTTTTGACTATTCCATTAAACTAATTTTAGTTGTAAATATTTATGTAATATTATGATCATTAGTTAGTTAGTTTGTATTTTGCAGACAACTCAGTGTTCCTTTAATGTTATTAACAATATAATTTTAGTCCTTGATTGTTGTTGAAAAGTTAATAGATGTTCTGTCATTTACATACACATGCTGTTGGGAGTGATTTCTTATTGTTGCCATGTTCTAACCGTGTGCCTTCAGATTGTTGCTCCAAGAGTATAAATTCAACTGCATCAAAAAAATTAGTTGCTACTCTGCTACACTGCCAGTATGCAACCATGGGGAAATATCATTTTAGTGGAATGGTCATAGCATTGTACTTCTTAACGAAAAAAATAGAGGCTTTACAATACTGCATTATAAAAACGACGACTAGTTTAGGCTTTATTACCTGCCTTTCTCAAGTCTCATGACCGTTAGTGTTGGGTTTCGCATAGGAGCAAAATGATGTGGATTGCATTGAATTGCATAATAACATAAAAACTGTTAATAGGAACCTCGTGTAACAGTATGTGAGTCAGTCTATAATTATTCATCAGTTTCTCTCTTGACACCAGGACGAAATAATTACTAAAAAAGATATTAATATCACAGCATAATTTGATCAAAGATTATTCTAATAATGTCACCAGTGGCGTATTTTATCGCGTACCTGATTGGGCTTGCAATAGCGAAAGGCATCGCTGCCACTAACGAAGGAGAAAACCTTTTAGTGAGAGGAAGACGGGAAATCGCAGCCTTGTCCCCTGATTGTGCTGCTGCGGAGTTAAAGGTGGACAAAATAGATGCGGAAGATCAAGAGATTAAATTCACCTGGATAAGAAAATCGAATGAATTCTTTGGTAGCCGATATGAAGTAAAGTGCCCTCTGGGAAATATCATCTGTGTAATGGATAGTGCGTAGATAAGTGTATAGTGCGTTTGCCCCCCCCCCCTGGTGTCTCCTGGGGAGGTCTTTTTTTCCCTCTCTCATAAACTTTAACTTTATCAACCATGGAGCGCATGGTTGATATGATTACCGACGGGCCCTTTGCCATCGGCATGTTCATGACGGAGGTATATGCCAAAACGGGTATATGTCCGGTTCTTCTGTTGGGTCACCCCGCTGTTTCTGTCCTGCAGAGGCTTACTCCGACAGAGTCGAAGATGCTCTGCAGGCAACAGAATGTAGCAGACCGTATAGTGGCTGCAGACTTTATCAAGGTGGGCAAACCATCATCCACCTGAGTTACGCTGAACCCGGATATGTTCCAGTTCTTATCCAGGGCGCATCACCACTGATGGCTAAGAAATATCTACATATCGAACTACGGGGTGGTGCGAAGAATTTCGTATCTCCTGCACCCAGATTCTCCTTTTCAGATGACGGGCGACATCGTAGTCTACATGGAGCTCCATAGAGACATTCCTGAGTTCGTTGTGATGCGTGGAGGCAGAGTCTCCGTATCTTACAAGGGACAGAGGCAGTGCTGCTGGTACTGCAGAAAGACTTCCCACATTCAGAAAGACTGCCCACTCCTTCGGAAATGTGATTCCTGCCACAAGACCATGCACAAATTTAACCAGTGCCAGGAGAGGTCAGACGCTCTCTCAGCAGCCCCAATGCAACCCCTCGAGGAATGTCTTCTCAGCAACCAGCCATGATTACTTCTCCGGCCAAGCAGAGCAACCACGCCTGTTTCTCCACCGAGAAAATCGAATATAGCCCCAAAATCCTCGCCTCTTCCTTCACCGAGGAAATTGGAGACAGCCCCACCATCGTCGCCTCTTCCTTCGACTCCTGGAAAGTAATTGCCACCTCCCCCTCCTCGGGCTCATGTGGTTCTTGAGACTGTTTCTTCTCTTCCTCCTTCACCATGTGTTTCCCCGATGTTGGAGGACAGTCCCTCTGCTGAAGTCATCGTGGACGATTCGTTGTGCTCCGGGTCGGTTTTTGCTGTGGAGGAATTCCCATCTCTTCCTCTACCCGCGCTTTCATCGGCATCGCAGCTTCTGCGAATCGTCTGTGCGCCTGCGTCTGGTAAAATTTCTTCCTCTGCTGGGACATCAAAGCCATCAGCGTCTGCACAGCGGGATCTTCTTGCGACGCCTAAGAGTTCTCACAAGAAAAAGGCCCGACATCATCGTAGCAAGAGGGACGGGATTCCTGTGTCCTCGTCATCTGAAAGAGACAGGTGCCTAGACCGTCATCATCGCACCCCCTCTTCCTCTTCAGGACGTGCTCGTTCCCCTAGACGGAAGATATCTGAGCCTCCTTCCTCGTCCGTGAGGCTCAACTCACCTTCAGATGCAGTTCAGCCCCCGTCAGTTTAAATTCGCAGTGAAGGTGTTTTCCTTAAACGTTCGTTCCCTTGGTTCGTCCTTCAAGCAATCGGTTTTATTATCATTCATTGCCCTGTACAGGCCAGATGTTCTCTCTCCTTCTTCAAGAGGTGAAGCTTGCTGCTTCTCAACAGCTTGCTAACCTGCCTGCCTTCGCAGTCAATATCCATCTGCGCAGTTCTTCATCAACTCATCTTCGCCACATGGGCAGGGGGTTGCTTCCATCATCTTCAACCCCTCCAATGTGATGTCGAACTGCGTCTTTGACTGTGAGTGCAGGGTAATTTCTTTGGACCTCCTGCTATCTGGTCTCAAATTCCGATTGCTTAATGTGTACGCCCCGTGTTTATCAGCAGAGAAACGGACATTCTTTGAAGATCTTGATTTTTACATGTGTTCGTCCTTGCCTGTAGTGATTTCTGGGGACGTCAATTGCCATCCGGATAAGAAAGACATCTTTTCCTCCGGGTTTTTCTATCAGTTGTGCCAGCGGAATGCACTTTTCGATCTGTGGGCGTCTTCTTCCCATTCCAGCCAGTGTGGGTCCACCTTTCACCAAGGGCCCTCTGCGTCTTCGAGGTTGGACCTTTTTCTCGTAGACGCCTCTTTTGCTGGTGCCCCTGATTCCATGGAGGTCATTTTCTGATCACAGTGCCATCAAGTGTTCTTGGAACCCTCCATTCCCAGTCTCCTCTACAGGCCCTGCTTTGAACAATTGGTTCCTGAACGTTTCTCTGCTTGACATTGATAAATACAAGGGAATTTTCGTTCGGTTTGTGGAAAGACATCTTCACAACCTGAATCCGTCGCTAGCTTCGTGGCTTTCTCTTAAATTTAAGATCCGTCATTTTTTCAGAAATATTGGGTGTATGCCGCTAGACGCAATCGGCGCCATCTCCTCATGCTGCAAGAGATACTGCGCCTCCTCCGCTGTTCCATCCCGAAGAGGGAGTATGCTGATGACATCCGCCAGGTGAAGAAGGAGATCAACGCTCTAATGATCCGCAGAGCTGCCGGCGCAGCTCTCAGGGCCAAACTACCCTGAGCATCTGACGTCCGACATATGTCGTCAGCCTTGTTCGCTGAGAAGAGGCGTCACGCCAATAAGAAGAGGTGTCATCGTTTGGTGGTGGAGAATGGGACAGTGTCTGCTTTTCACTCTCATTCTTCATCATTTTTTGGCCACCCAGTCTTTCCATCTGACGCCATGATGAAATGGATTGAGGCACTTAGACCTTTCACTGCTGACGCTGACCTGTCAATTACCCGTCTTTTTTCCGAAGATGAAGTCAAGAAGTTTCTGTCGATGGATGGCCGTCATCAGTCCAGCCGTGGATTAGATGGCATCCCGTACTCATTCTTCAATGCGACTTGGAAACTTCTTGGGCCTTTCCTGGTGCAAGTTTTCAATTCTATCCTCAAGGACCCTTCCTCCATCACGTCGGACTTTACCGCGGGGAGAATCACTTTGCTCCCCAAGGTTACGGATCCTGAACTTCTCACCCAGTGGAGACCTTTTACTCTACTTAACACAGACTATAAGGTCTTCACTGGTGTGCTCCAACAACGGCTCAAATGCTTCGCCGACGAGTTCTTCGATCCGGGGCAATCCTGCTCCATTCCATCTCGCAGGATATCCAACAACCTGATTACCATCAAATGTGTTATGGAGGAAGCGTGTTTGCTTCGTCCGTGCTAAGTCTTGACCAGGAAAAGGCCTTTGATAAGGTGAATCACGTGTTTCTTTTCCGAGTGTTTCACCACCTTCATCTTCGTAAATTTACTACGATTATCTCAGCACTGTATGCTTCTGCCACATCATGCGTGGCGATTAATGGCTCCACTTCACCTTTCTTCGATCTGTCCAAAGGCGTCCGGCAGGAGTGTCCCATCTCTCCCCTCTTATACATATTCTATTTGGAGCCACTTTTACAATATCTTAATCGCCACCCACATGTTCGGGGGTATGATTTGCCAGCTGCTTCCATCAACATCCGTACGCTGGCATATGCTGACGATGTAGTGCTAATTCCATCTGATCCATATTCCCATGTGTTTTCTCCTTTTCACCTAATATGGATTCTCGTCACTGGCAGCTGGTAATTGGTAAATGCATCGCCCACCTTAAGAATCACTCTCGTTTTATCACCTGGATGTTAGCCAAGGCGAGGTTTGTCCAGACGCACGTTCTACCGATCTTGACGTCTAAGTGCCTGTTTGCTTTGCCATCTCCGTTTCATTTAAAAAAGGTGCGTAGTGCGATGCGATAGTTGACTGTGTGTGGGGTTATTGAGCAGTCTGTCATCCCATCCGTTCGGAGCTGCTGTTTATCCCCTTTGATTCGCGGGGTGGGGGAGGGATTGGGCTTGCCAAACATCCGACGATACCTCAACGTGGCCATAATGGCCGCCTTGATTCGTGCCTTCCTCTTCCACCCCCTATCTGGGCCAACTTCTTTCTGTATCTGCGCTTCTTCTTGAAAGTGAACAGGCTACCTTTTCCGTCCACGCTGCCAGTGACGATCATTTCACGTTCGCCGGACATTTACCATCTAGTAGGAAATTTACCATTTCACGTTCGACAGCTCGACCCGCAGGACTGGGAAAACCATCGTGTATCTTGGTTCTTCCAGCAGTCTGACCAGGGTGCGACTTCTGACATCGTACGGTGGCACCCTGAATACCCATGGTCAGCCATCTTGAAGTCCGTGAAGTCTCTCGCTTCAATTTTCAATTTTCAATGGCGCTTGCTGCACCATGGGTTCTACTCTCTCCAATGTCTTCATCGCTGGGGAGTGGTCAGATCTGCTGGTTGCCAGTTTTGCGGGTTGCTTGAGACCATTTTTCATGTCTTCTACGAGTGCCCGTTTGCACAGTCCATTTGGGATCGCCTCTCTCGTCACTATCTTCTGACTGACTTTACCTACCAGTCAGTGCGATTTCTGATGGACTGCTCCACCGGTGCTACGTACAATATGGACCTAGCCACTTCCATCGCCTTAATGAACAGAGAGCTTTGGCTGGTCCATCAGCAGCGATCTGCTGGTGTCCATCAGCCAGCCTCAGCCATCTGGAGGAAGGGCGCAATCCATCTCAGGTCCTTCCTTCATCTTGAATGGCATCGGCTTGGCCCAGCTACGTTCCGGAGACTCTATTCATCATCTCAGCGTGTCTGCAAGGTCATTGGAGGGGATACAGACAACATCTCTTACTTTTTCACCTTTCCCCTCGACTTCGATGACGGACGGGCCTCTTTTTGAGGCGGGGTGATTCCACATCAAGGGGACCAGGGGTCCCTACTCCACCATCTCCAAATTCAATGAAATTCAGTGAAGATTCTATATGGTTTTTGATGATAGTATATCAAATTTCAGTTCAGTATCTTCAGTGGTTGAATTTTTAGGGGCTTTAAAAGAGAAGCCATTCACCTTCATGTCGCGTACGAAGGTGCAAAAGTGCCAAGTTTGCTAGGCTTTTTAAAAAGTTCTAGCAAACATTTATTTGTTTGCTTTAATATTCATAGACAACTTTCTATGCTGAATCACACCATGACAAAATTTATGGATTTAACTGCTTCTGAGTGAAAATACAAGCCTCTAAATTGGCTAAAAAATTTGTCGTAAAATTCTGAGAGACCAAGTTTGACAGAACGCAGCTCCATTTCAAGTAAACCAATAATTCCAAAACTTGAGAGTGTTATTTCCACACATGATATGTATATATGGATTGAAATTATTCAACATTGTATGCCAAGATCAGAAGATATGCATGTGCAAAGTTGGCCAAAATTTATGTAAGCAAATTTTAGGGTATTTTTGAGGGGCAATATCTCAACTGTGTCAGCTTTAATCCTTTTTTCTTTCCACAGATAGAAAGAGCATGATTTACGCTTTCAAAGCTTAATTCTTTAATTTCTGGATCTTGTGTTTTGTTGAGTAAGAATACCTTTCAAAAGTTAGGAAAATGGATTGTCGATAAGTTCAAAAAATTAATACAATTGGAACAAGCCATGGTAAATCAACTTGTGATGGAATTGGAAGAACAGCAAAAAGGCTAGCAGCCCGTGCTAGTCTGCAGAGGCCCTTAGATAACCAAATATTGACCCCATATGATTTATTCAAATTCTGTGATAAAGTTTTTTAATGTACCAAAAGAAGAAATTGAAAACATTCAGCCTGATCAAGAAAGAAGGTTTGCTAAGGGACATACAATTGCTGGAACAAGGGAAAATCATCAATTTAGGCCAATTAGTTTTAATAAGCTGCAGGTGAGCAGAGTTTCCAATGATGCTACAGCATTCACAGTCAACGCCTTTGAAGCAGATGAAGAAATTCCAGATATCTCAATTGCAAACTTACAGCCAGGACAGTATGTCACGTGTTTGTATGACAATTTTTGGTGGGTTGGAAATGTGTGTGACGTTTCACATGAAGAACAAGATGTCCTCATCAGCTTTATGCACCCACATGGCTCTGCTCGTTCATTTCACTGGCCAACTGCTAAAGACACCTGCTGGATTCCTCAGCAACATATTTTTATGACTTTAGAGGCACCATCATCATCTATATAGGCCACATCAGCATTCACTTTTCACATTGAATTTCTGAAGATCTTCAAAGATAATAGCTATTTGATACCTCAGTTTTTTTGCATTGGATATGCAAGCTTCTTTGTTCCTCATATTTACCCACTTCTGTCGAGATGGACATGTTCCTGATTGACTATGATTCAGATTCTTTGACTTTGCAAGATCATCTCTTCTCCGGAAGTACCTCCCAATATTCACCTGTTTAAATGTTATTTAGTGCCTTTTAACTGTCGTGTGCCTATCTATCCCCATTGGGGCTGAAATTAATTTCTATTAGGATACTTTAACCTTTCTAAATTCATTTTATATTTTTGTTTATAGTATTTCTTCTATTCTTCCTTTTGGCCGAAATGTAATTTTAAATTTCTTTATGTAATTTCAAGGGTTTTTTTTTGTTTTAGTTTCTGCCCCTTTAATTTTAATTTTCCGGTGGTAGGGTAGAGTAGTCCATTTTAATTTTTTTTTTAAAAAGAATACTTTTCCTTTAATTTCCTTTTTTTGCTTGATTTATAAATTCCTTTTTTCAAGCTTATAAGATTAAAGTTTCTTTTTAGAAACAATTGTATGTGAATGTTCTGAAAACTTCTTATGCTGCAATTTACAATTTGTGTTAGGAGCATAATTCTTATGTCTCTGAAATGCTGCTGTGTCTAGCATATTTCTTTGGCAATGTTCATTTTTAATTGTGGGCCACACAACTAATTCTTCCTAGATTTCACTTACTGTGTTTTGATTATGTTCTGCACAGTGACAATTTTGTGTCTTTAGCAATACAATTTGCATTATTTATATTGTCTTTCAGATATTGAAAGTTTTCTTTATTTCTTCAACCATTTACAATCGATTGCTTTACAGATGTTTTTTTTAAAAACTTAATATAAATACGAGGCGCATCCAGAAAGTAAGTTTCCCGATGTTTTCCCCTTTAAAGTAAACGTAATTAGCCGCGTCAATTGCGCATGCGTAACAGATCTATGACGTATCAATCATATGCCAGCCGGACAGACCCCGCCTCGTGCCAGTAGTGTGGTAGCAATGGTCCGAAATGGAAGCTCTTATTTCTTCTCCCGCCGCCTGCGAGGTTCGGTCGGTGATAAAGTTCTTGAATGCACAAAGCATTGCGCCAATTGAAATTCATCGTCAGCTCTGTCAGGTCTATGGGCCGAACATCATGAGTAAGCAGATGGTGCGTCGCTGGTGTAGGCAGTTTTTCGAAGGTCGTCAAAGTGTCCATGATGAAGAGCGCAATGGGCGACCATCCCTCATCAGTGATGATCTTGTTGAGCTTGTGCGGCAGCGCGTGATGGAGAACCGTCGCTTCACGATTACGGAGCTGAGCACCCATTTTCCGCAGATATCGCGATCCTTGTTGCATGAGCTTGTCATTAAGCACCTGCTGTTCAAAAAATTGTGTGTCAGGTGGGTGCCGAAAAACCTGACACCCGAACACAAAATTCAACGCTTAGGAACACCCCATATCTTCAGAAACATATCACTTCTATTGTCGTGGTAAACAACCTATAATGGTCTGGCCCTCTAGCAACCTTGAAAACAAGGATTTGCACTATAAAACAATTGAAATTTTAAATAGTACTAATTTTTTAACTTGACTCTTTCCTTTTTCACTACATTTCTGCAACGGTATCACGATTGAGCGATTTTCACGTTTTCTTGCACCTCAAGAAATTCCTGTCCTCCGGTGAGCGTTTTGGCAACGACGAAGAGCTGAAGACGTCTGTCACACGCTAGGTACCATTCACAGGCGGCAGAGTTCTACGACAGAGGGATACAAAAGTTGATCCCACGATACGACAAGTGTCTCATTTCTGGTGGTGGCTATGTTGAAAAATAGCTAAAACGTTGCTGTACTTGTTGCCAATAAATATGTTCCTGTAAGTGTGCGTTTTTGTTTTTTTTAAATAGGGAAACTTACTTTCTGGATGCGCCCCGTATCTTAAAATTTCTTATTGAGAATTTTTTATGTATTGTTCTAGGAATGTAATTCAGATTAATTTTTTTTTCTTTATTATTATTTTTTTTTGATGAAAATTAAAAATTCCATTTTAAGATTTGTATAGTTTGTTGGTCTTATTTTCTTATCTGCAATTTAACATTTTGAGCACACAACTTTTTAGAATTCAATTCTTTCTAATTCTTTCCTCTTAAAATTTAACACAACGCAATGTCAGTTTATTTTTTTTTTATTTATTAATCAAGCACCCCGGACCATGGGGTAATAGGGAAAGGTTACTGGGGAACTAAACATTACACACGTCAGAGACAAGTGTTACAAAGCAAAACCAAATAACAAATGATGTTTAAAACTTAAAATCCACTGTACTGAATTAATGCCAATCTTTAAAATTTAATTTTTTTCACAAATGTTGTGATTATCTTTTGATAAACTAGTAGTTTTGAAGTAATTTCTACCTAGTCAAATTTAAAAATAAACTTAAATTTTAAACGTTTAATTACATATTCGTATTAAAGGAACGAATATTCGTTTTTCCTTAATTACATATTGTATTAACTGATGATAATACATCATGATAATTTTCTTGTTCCTTTTCTTTCTTATTAAATGATCAATATTGTTATTGTTATTTTACTTGAGTTTGTATGGTTATTTGTTAATAATTATTGAGTCTTTTGTCTAATATGTAATTTAATACGAGTTTTTTATTTGTACTTTTTATTGTAATTTTCCCCCAACGTGGTTATTTGGGAGTATTTCTCCTAGGTCCGCGTTTTTTGTAAAAAGATGTGTCCCATTTTTACCATTCGTCACTGCATCACAGTGTCCCTTATTGGTCGAATGGTCACCTCCTACCTTCTTAAAATGTTGTTAACTTCACCAAATACTTACTTGGTATTGGATAATGAACTCAAAGAGTTCGAAATACGTATATGCGGAATAAAATCCAGTTGTGGACAAGAGGTTGTCGTCTTATCATTATGTCGTTATCCACAGTCATTAAAGAATTCTCATGTCTTGCTTTATCCATTTATTTATTTTAATATATTGTATGTACATTTAAAAATACAGTATTGTTAGTTATGTTAAGGCTATGACCATCGAGATCCATTGTTAAAATTAAGCTAAAGTTTCTATCTCCCAATAGGGAGGGAACTCTACTGAAAAGTGGCGCTGCATGTACAATCGGCCCAACTGCACCTGCAGCGCCGCCCTGTCGGGAGTTGGAAGCTTTACTTTCATTTTTAATTTCAATGAAAGACCTCACGATTGCCATAGCCACCTATGCCACCTATGCGGCACCTCCTTAGCTTCTCGAAACAATGATAAATGGCAGAGGCTCGATGACCACATACATGGATCAGTGTTGCCAGATTTAATAGTTTTTTAAAACCCTTGTCGTTTGTTGGACACTGTTAAACAATGCACAAAACAATGAAAACAAGGACAAGCGCTTTAAAAAAAACTACTAAATCTGGCAACATGGATAGCATCTACGTATTAAATAATATTATTGTTAATGGATAGCCTGCAACAATAGAAGAAAGCACTGATAATTGTTATAGACTATGATCAATTAAACGGAAAACATTTATCACGTGATCAATACAGACACGTGATATTGAAACTTTCGAGGCACGTTAAATTGAAACTTCTACGGGAGATGAAAGCGAACGTTTACTCAATCTCTTTTATAATATACAGGGTACACCAAAAGTCTTGCCCTGATTATAAAAATTTATTACAAAATAACCGTTTAATATAACAAGAAATTAAGCCTCCCGAGGAAGGTATAGGAAAGTAGCGGAAGCCCTGAGTTCATCTATTCTTTTATTCCTTCATCGCAACTTTTTAACCCCCCATTTTTTTCAATCAAAAATTGATTTTCTCGAACCTTGTATTTAGAAAATATAAAAGAACCCCATCTTCTTTCCGTTCTCATCATTTTCGAACGAATGATATATCACACCCTAAATGTTGCCATAAAGTTCTAAAGACCAAGTGATTGCCACCCCCACAATTTCGACCTTATTGGGACAATTTGACCCAAACTTTACAGTGATATTGATCTTGCTTAGAGGAACCTGCATACCGAATTTCACTCCTGCATATGCATAAATACGCGTAGACCTTTTGGTTCCCTCTAATTTCCGCCCCCGAAACTCCCGAATAGTGAAGGTGCACATGCCCATAAGTAATCTACAATCCGAATTTCAACCTTCTACCTCAAAAAATGCGGAATTATGAAGGGGACAGATGGACGGACAGACAGACAGACGGACATTGTGAATACACTAAGTAGCTCCATTCTTCCGCTACTTAATAATGTAACTTTTGTATCATTGGATAGGTCAGTTTAGGGTAGTTTTTTGGGGCAATAGTTTTTTTTGGGGTTCTTTAGTACGTGATTTTTTTTAGACGAAACATTTCCGAATCGGTGATTTGGAAGCGATGGACCAACAGCCTGGCCTCTGCGCTCTCCGCGTATTACTCCTCTTGATTTTTTCTTTTGGGCATATCAAGGACAGAGTCTTTGCCACACAAATTGACAAACCGTCGAAGAACTGAAGGCTAGGATACAAGCTGCTGTGTGTACTATAACAGAAAACATGTTAATGTACGAAGAATACTTGGCACACGTTGAAATTTACTGAGGTAAATGGTCGTATAAAAAATTTATAACAGTACTTACAATATATCCAAACAAACATATGTCTAATTATAATAGTTTGAGCACAAAAAATATTTATGATCAGGGCAATAATCACCCTGTACAGTATTTTAATATTGTGTTTTTAATTATATATATTTATATTTTAACATTTTGGTGTTCACTTTGGCCATTTTCAGGGATTTAAATTATAAATCAAAGTCGTGTAAAGCCTAACGTGAGAAAGCAGAGTATCAGGTCGAATTCGCCACGTTTTCTTTCGTAAAGCAACGCGAATGACGAATGGAAACATCACTCACGTCGCGCACGTAGCTCCGGGAACTCTATGCGTAACGCATCAATGTGAAGATTTTATGCGGAAGTGACGTTTCTGCAACATCACTGGCGTTTCACGTTAACCTGTCACTTAAACTCTCTATTGTTCTCGAAATGTGCATACGTAAAATTAAAAATTATTTTTGTGGATTAGTGTTTTCTCTTGTTTTCTCTCGTTTAACGTTTTATTCTCTCTTAAGTTATCATTTCCATTTTTTTTATATATCTTCTCACTGAAAATTTCAGAGGGTGGCATACGGGGTGGCCAACAAGTTCTCTGAATATGAACTCGATTGAGCATGCAGTTGAGAAAACATAACGTTTTATTCGCTCCTATTTTATCATTCGCTCATGTACGGGGCAGACGCAAATCGTGTTTTGGTCCACAAGGACAAGGAATCAAGCCATACATCAACCTCTACGCGGCAGTTTCTTCGGTGGGCATTCACACCACACCCTTTCAGAAGATACTAGTGAAGGCCCCAGACGCCTCTCCTATGAACTTTTGTGCCTTTGGGTTATTGAAAAGAGCTGTGGGAAACCGATGTCCGCGTACATTAGACGGACTTTGGAAAGTCTGTCATGAGGAGTGGTTGAAGATTGATATGGGCGTACTATGTTCAAGCCTTTTTCAATGGAAACTCCACTGCAGGCGATAGTTTGAGCAGGGTTGACAGACTGAGCACAATTGCTGGTGGCGGAAAGGATTCTCAGCTGGTCACGGACGTGCTTAGTTCGTTTTCATAGATCCCTAACGAACTCTGTAATCTTGAGGGAGAAAAAATAATAGGATATATCAAATTAAAGACTTCGGAATAGTTATTGATAGCAAATGCTTATTTGGATCTCAAGTAGATGGGGTTATTGCCCGGGAACTACAGCGTGTTGGTCTACTTGGCAGATTGGGAAGATATATTAGGAACTAGGAGGTTTTGTGTATCTTTTTAATATGTTTGTGATACCGTTGATTCGATATTTAATCATTATTAGGAAACAGTGTGTTGAAGCAACTTTCTCTGGGTTAAAAATTCATATACAGAGTGTAAATGGACGACGTTTCACAAATTTAAGGATATGTAGAGGATGATGTGGTGAACATTTTTTATTAATAAATCCATATTCCCAAACGAAAAGCGACGGAGCCACAGCTTGTTTGATGTCCTGGTTTGTCAAGCATTGAACTAGGCACCTTTACTACGATGTCCCCTGTCATTGCATCTTGTAGGCCTTATGCAGACTGTCAGCTCGCAAGGCTATTTTCAAATGGTACTGTCAGGATGCACAGCACATTCTCCAATCACATAATCTTGCATATCAGTTTGGTAAAAAATTCCCGTTGTTAGTTTGGAACATTCCGTAAGGGTGAAGGTTTTTTTGCGCTCTACGTTTTGTGCTGTATGAGTTCAGGAATGGACTTTACTCTGAGGCAGGAAATAGCGAGAACTTTCGTACCCAATTACGTACAGAACTGTTACTGGACTGTCCCATTTCAGATCGCCACAAATTATCTCAGTGTACACAAAACAGAGCATCAAACATGCTGTGGCTCCATCGCTTTTCGTTTGGGACTATGGGTTTATTAATAAAAAATGTTCACCACATCATCCTCTACATATCCTTAAATTTGTGAAACGTCGTCCATTTACACCCTGTACTGGAGATTCTGTTTAATTATGTTCTTCAAATTTTTTTAAAATGAGACTTTGTGATTCTACACTTATTTGATCCTACCCTGTATGTTGATTTTCCAAAATTTTTTAAAATACTTAATTTTTAATTTATTTCAATTAAAAATTTTAACGACTTTGAAATGCTCCCAACAGACTGAATCAAGAAAATTAGATATAGCAAGTTCATTAAAAACTAAATCTTTGTTGTACGTAAAATTTTTTGTCATAAATTTTACAATTTATACATGTAGGTATTTTGTAGTTTGCAATTGCTTCTCAATTTTGCTTGCAACTTACTATCACATTTCCATGTTTTATAAATAAGCATAATTTCAAAGAGTTATTTTTGTATATCTTGACAGGGTGAATGTTAAAACAACAAAAATTTAAGAAATTCTCACGCTTTGTACTTATTTCATTTCAGTATAAAATAGTGTGTAGTTAAAAACGTGTGTGATAGACCGTATCAAGCTGATGAAACTGTGTTAAGATGAATTTTTTTAATATGAAGTATCTTGGTTTTTTTTTTAAGCTTAATATGATTCTCTAAAATCTCACTTTCAAAATGTTTTGTAAAAACACTTAAGTAGGCGACTATTTTGTATAAACAAATTTCGTTCTTTGAGTGGATAACGTGAGACGTAAGCGAGCGAGCGAGGCAGCGAAGTGATCGAACGGGCAGCACATGCTTTTTGTGGTGACGTCACGCGGAGAAGCGTCGTTCTATTGGTTGCTTTTGAGGTATATTGCTTATTCTTGCAGCAAAAAAAAAAAATTCGCCCACCTGCATAGAGCTTTTCTCGAAAGGGTCAATATTGGTATCTTCTTCATTATCTTCTACGGTTGAGTCTGAAGGAACTTGACTAATATTTCCAAAGTCTGAAACACTACTTGTATCAACCAGAAATACTGACAATGTTCTTGCAGGGGTTTCTGGATCAAACACCACATTTTAGCTCCTTACAATTTGGTCAGCCAAAAGTGAAGAAGCTGGGATGAAGATTAGTGTGGCTAAGACTGAGGTTCTGGTCCTTTCAAGACAGCCTGCTCAGTGCGTTCTCCGTGTTAGGGGAGCCCCATTGAGACAGGTGGAGAAGTTCAAGTATTTCGGGATTGCATTCACGAGTGATGGGCGGCAGGTAAAAGAATTGCCACGCGAGGAAAAGGCAAACCAACTCTGCATTAATATGGACGCCTCCCGAAATCCCGTATGTATTAGTAAATCTAAATGTATAAATTTTGTTGAAAAATTTATCACAGGAAAAACCATTTACTTTTGTGCTTTATTTGATTGTAAGCTAAATTGCACTCGGCTATCAACATGTCGAAAACCAGTGTTTAAAGCTAACTCAGGCGTCTTTTTAAAATAATATATTGATTGTTTGGAAGATTTGGATAATGAATTTTTAATTTTCAGTTTGTTTTATGTAGAGTAAACATACCAGTAGCTGACAGTGTACCAGTAATTGACAATTCACTATCTAAACGCTTTTAATAAAGTAACAAGGCAAGAAAAGGAACTGGCGTTGCCGCCTCGTATTAAACAATGTATTAGGCTTCCCAGAGAAGACAGTAATATAATAAAGACTTATATTTCGTCGTTACGATTTGTCTGTTGTACAGTGTTTTACTTAATATCTCTCACCATTGAAAATTGCTAGGTGGGGTCATGGACTTACCATTTCTGCACGTGTCACTGAATCGATTTAGGTAATATTTGTGATTGGTTCGGGCCATGAACCATATTCATCGCCTGAAGAAAACAGGTCTTGAAAATCTTTCATAGCCTTAGAGGAGTTAGAGTTAGAGACAGACAGACAGAAAGACGCATTTCCCCACACAGATCGCATAAAGCACCTTTTGGTACTTAATACACCATTAAGGAATGACAACCATTTAACGAAAGTTTAAACTAAACCATTCGCGGAACCTTATTTTTCTGCTGCCCTATGTTAAAATTGAAAGATTCTAATTGACCATTACGATACAATTAAACCAATTTGAATTATCATTAATTTAACGTTGTTTTCATTCATTTCACATTGATCCAAGTTGTTTGATATACTTCATGCCAAATCCTAGCAGTGAAAACTTCCCGTAATACAATATTTGTATCATTAGCGCAGGTACCCGCTAAAAATGTAAGCCATTTTCGAATTGTGTAACTATATATTCGTTCATAGCAGGTAGTTTCGAGACGTTTGATATATTACTTGCCGTATCTCACATTGAAAAATTCCAGTGGTATAATAATGGTATCCTTTGCATATTTACCCCTGAATAAATATTGACCATCTTCGAACTTTGTAATTATTCTTACATATTCGTCCGTAACAGGTTGTTCCGAGTCGTTCGTTATGCTACATGCCATATCTTAGCAGTGAAAATTTTTCAGGGTGTCATAAGGGTACCATTAGAGTACGTCCATTGTATCGATTACGACTATCTTCAATTTGGTTTATGCGCCGAATCATATTTATCAATTGGTGAAAACAAGACGTAATAACCGCTTCCAGCTCGTGGTTACGATTTGTTTGATATATTACTTAATATCTCTTCCATTGAAAATTGCTAGGAGGGGGTCACGAAGGTACCATTTGTGCACGTGGCTTTGAACCGATTTCCATTATATTTGTGATTTGTTCGTGCTATGAACCATATTCATCGACTGACGAAAACATATTTTGAAAAACTTTCATAGCCTTTGAGCAGTAGGAGTTATAGACAGACAGACACACAGACAGACACGTTTCCCTAAACTCATAGCATAAAGCACGTTTCGGTATTGAATAACCATTAAGGAATGAAAAAGCCATTTAACTAAAGTCTAAACTAAACCATTCGCGTAACCATATTTTTAGCTGCCCTATGTTAACATTGAATGATTCTAATGGAACATTACGATACAACTAAAGCACGTAAATTTGAACCAATTTGAATTATCATTAATTTACGTTGTATTCATTCATTACACATCGATCCAAATTGTTTGATATATTACATGCCATATCTTATCAGTGAAAAATTCCAGTGGAACAATAGTGGTATCCTTTTCACATGTAACCCTGAATAAATATCGACCATCTTCAAACTTTGTAATTTTTTCATATATTTTCGTCCGTAATAGGTCGTTCCGAGTCATTTGATATATTACATGCGCGTTGTGGCGTTGTGGCATAATGCAAAGCTTTGTGGCGTTTGCCATTTTCCTAATCCTGCTAGCTCCATTTCCAGAAATGCTTCCTCCTTTACTTTCAACATTAACAAGAACCTGACCTGCACTTCTCACAACTTAATTTACCTCTTACATTGCAAAGTATGCCAGAAATAGTACGTTGGAGAGACGGGCAATACCATACGCTCCAGATTCGCCGGACTTATGTACGACATCCTTAGGAATGCTGACACCCCTGTCGTTAAACACTTTAATTTCCCTGGCCACTCTTTACAGGCCATTAGCCTTTATATTCTTCGTAGTAACTTCCATAACAAAACAGAAAGAAAGCAGTTCGAGTCTTGTCTTATTTGGAAATTTAATTCACTCATCCCTAATGGCATTAACTTTAGCAAAGGCAACATTCCCTCATAACCTTTCCTATATCCTCGCCAACTTCAGCTATTCCCTAATTTGTCGTAGGCTCTCTGGACCCTTTCTTTTTTCTCTTTCTTTATCGTTTCTCACTTATTTCTTCTTCTATAAGGTTCTTTCATATTTTTCTACTTCTATTTTAATTTTGTGTCTGTCTCTGTACTCTCTTTTTTTCGTAGGCTTTCTGTACCCTTTTATTTTAGTGACCTTTTTTATGCGGGTACTATAATACAGGGTGACTAGCGACCGGAATGGTCAAAAAAATTTTGTAACCGGGAACTGTCAGGGATTCATAAAATCTGAAAAATTTGAACAATGTCAATAATATTATATCAGGATAGCCCCCTTTTTTTGGCTTTTTATAATCTGGAAAAATCAAGGAAAATTAAGAGAATTTTACGAAATCGATTTTCTAGACATCCTATTATTCCAAAACTTTTTTATAATTTTAATTCCTATGCTATTGCATTTTTCTCGCCGCCCTCTTATTACTTCCTATTTGTCCTCCTTCATGTACTATCCCAACACGTCTTCAAATTCATCTCCTGTCCTCCATTTGTACTCTTCTAGTTTTTCAGCCAATACCGTCTCACTGTTCTCTATGCCAACTATATATAAAGTCGTCCATTAGAACCTTTTCTCTTTATGGAATACCGCTTGGGTTGGTTAGGCTTCTTGACTACCTCAGTGTATTTCGTTTGGAATTTATTCTGGTTCGATGAGCTTTGTGAAAGCGCTGCTTTCGTCCCATCTGAAAAAATGTACACTTCACTGTTCGATTGTCTCTTTTACCAACTTTAATGAAGTCCCGCAGCTTTTAACGAAGAAAAATATCGAGGCCAGAGAGATCGCCGCCATCATTAGTAAGCTGAAAAAGAAGAAGGCTCCAGCAAGAAACAAGGTGAGCAAAAACGCCCTTATGAATCTCCCAAAGAACTTTATTGTCTATCTAACCAATATCATTAGCGACTGCTGGAAATTTTCTTACTTCCCTGCTACCGACCTATTAGTCTGCTCCCCTCAATGTCTAATGTTTTGGAGAAAACGATCCGCGTCAGATTCCAAGACCACTGTCTCACCAATGGTTTAATGCGGAAAGATCAGTTTGGCTTTCATGCCGCCCACTCTTGTCAGATGCCGATATGGAGGCTCGTAGAAGACCTGAGCACCCCATTGAAACTTTCCAGGTACTGCGGAGTGGTATTCCTCGACATCAGTAAAGCTATTGAACATGTGTGGCATGGGGTCTTGTCTACAAGATGATCAGACACGGGTTTGTTCCCGATATAATTTTGATGTTGAAATCTTTTCTCAACGACAGGTCGTATCAAAGTAAAATTGGTAAAAATCTATCCACGTCCCGTGTTGTAAAGGCTGGTTTCCTTCAAGGTTCTATCATCGGGTCGTGCTATTTAATTATTTTGTGCATAATTTCCCGAAACCCAAAATTGTAATCTATATTTTTATGCTAACGATACTGCCATTATGACATGGGCACACAAGCCGGCCCACGTTATCACTCATCTACGGCACGCCTTGAAGATGTTCAAAGACTGGTTTAACTTCTGGAAGCTGAACCTTAATGTCGGAAAGTGCAAAACTATGTACTTCAATCGAAAGTTCAAGCGTTTCCCAGAGTTTCTTGTTCTATGCAATAAGAAACTGGACTGGGTAGACAACTACAAAGGCACATTTTTGACTTCAGCTTTGAAGACATCTGCAACGCTTCTTTTCGTATTACTGGAAGATGTGATAATCTTCTTTCTCTTTGTTCTTTTTATTTCGTTTGTATTTTGTTTCTGACAATCGTCAATGAATTCTCTCAGTCGTCGACATCATGAGATATATGGGGATTCTCGGAGGCATAGCTCTGAGATAACAGCCGGGAGACTGTCGACTATTTTTCGAACGAGAGCCTCTGCCTAACTCCCGAACGCGGGTGACTTTAACCTGCACCATACCCGATGCAGTATGAATTCTCTCAGTCGCCGACATCATGAGATATATGTTCATCAGCCCCTACGTGTGCATTGAAGTCGCCCACCAGGTTGACAGAATCTGCACTCCCTCTCCTGCTAAGAGCAGCATCAACTTCATCTAGAAAAAGTGGGCACTCTGTGACTGCATTCGGAGCATATGCAACGAACAGTCTCTCTCTCTATTTGTTGCATATGCTCCGAATGCAGTCACAGATTACCCACTTTTTCTAGATGAAGTTGATGCTGCTCTTAGCAGGAGAGAGAGTGCAGATTCTGTCATCCTGGTGCGCGACTTCAATGCACACTTAGGGGCTGATGACCAAACGTGGAAAGGCGTGATTAGGAGGAATGGTGACTCCTATTTAAATGCGAATGAGAGGTGCTTGTTGGATTTCTGTTGCAACAATGGACTTTCCATCACAAACACCTTCTTCCAGCACAGGGATGTCCATAAGTATATCTGGTACAGGGATGCAATGGACCAGAAGTCACTGATTGATTTTGTAATCTTTTCAGCCGACTTATTCAGTGTAATCAGTGTTGGATACTCGTGTGAGAAGAGGGGCAGAACTATCAACTGATCACCATCTTGTTGTCTGCACTTTGCGGTTCTCTGAACCCATGCCAATCATGCGAAATACTAGGTTCAGACAAACTTGGCGCATCAAATGGGAGGCATTGGAGGATAGAGCTGTGAGGAACACCTTTGCAGATAACATATCTTCAAGTTTCAAAAAACTACCCAGTGAACATGGTACTGTTGAAGAGGAGTGGCAGTTGTTTAAAACTGCTGTGATTACTTCGGCTGCACTGTGCTGTGGTCGTAAGCGGCTGGGTGTGGCACAGGGCGGTGAGAAAAGGACTGCATGGTGGAACGGTGAAGTCCAAGAAGCTATCAAGGCAAAGAAGGAAGCCTATTTGCTATGGCTTGCAAAGGTAAACTATGGTTCGGCAAACAAGGTATTCTGGCAGACTGTGCGCTGCCTCCGTGGAAAGAAGTCTCTTTCATCACAAACTATTAAGAGTTCAGATGGAAGGCTTCTGAAAACAGAGGAGAGCGTGTTGCATAGGTGGAAGGAATGGAGACAGCAACAACTGAGGCACATGAGGTACACCTTGGAGCGGAGAATAGTCACGGTAGTATCACTGAAGCAGAAGTCAGATGGGCAATTAAGTCCCTGAAAACTGGCAAAGCTGCAGGTGATGATGAAATTCGGTCCGAGATGTTAAAGGCTGGTATCCTGTGGCTGACTCGAGTGTGTGAGGTTGCTTGGATATCTGGACAGGCCCCTAAGCAATGGCAGACAGGAATTGTGATCCCTATCTTCAAAAAGGGAGAACAGAGAGATTGCAACAACTATCGATACCATCACTTTCCCAGGCATACACTTTCCTAGGAAAGTGTACGCTAAGTGTCTGGAGAAGAGAACTCGGGAAATAGTCGACTCTAAACTGTCGGGGGAGCAGGGGGTTTCCGACCTGGCGGAAGCACGATGGATCACATCTTTGCTCTAAGGCAAATCTTTGAGAAATCCTGGGAGTATGCAAAAGAGGTCTACGCTTGCTTTGTAGACCTCGAAAAAGCATTGGACAGAGTTCCTCGAGAGAAGATCTGGCAAGTGATGCAAGAGTATGGAGTGGATGGGCAATTACTGGTTGCTATCATGTCTCTGTACGAAAGCTCTGAGATGTGTGTCCGGATAAATGGCATTAAGTCAAGACCATTCACTGTGGATGTTGAACTCCGCCAAGGGTGCATACTGTCGCCCGTTTTGTTCATTATCTTTATGGACTGGATAGACAGGGGCAGCTGAGGCGATGAGTGTGTTTGTGTGGGTGACTGCCTGGTGGAGAGGTTGCTCTTTGCTGATGACCTTGTCCTCCTTGGGTCTTCTCGCACGAACCTTCAGCATGCACTAGACCGGTTTGCAGCCAAATGTGAAGAAGCTGGGATGAAGATCAGTGTGGCTAAAACTGAGGTTCTGGTGTATTCTAAACAGCCTGCTCAGTGCGCTCTCCGTGTTATGGGAGCCTCATTGAGACAGGTGGAGAAATTCAAGTATCTCGGGATTGCATTCACGAGTGATGGACGGCAGGAGAAAGAATTGGACGCTTGGAACGGTGCAGCAAGCTGTGTCAGACGCGAACTGTGGCGATCCGTGGTAACGAAACGCGAGCTGGGTAACAAAGCCAAACTCTCCGTCTTCAAATCTATCTTTGTCTCCATTCTCACCTATGGTCATGAGGCTTGGGTAATGACCGAAAGAGTGCGATCGCGGGTACAAGCGGCCGAAATGAGATTTCTGAGAGGTGTGGCAGGCAAGTGTTACCCTACTAGATAGAGTGCACAGCAGCACAATAAGGGAGTTTTTAGGTGTTGAGCCGCTACTTCTCCGCATTGATACATCTCAGTTGCGCTGGTATGGCCACGTGATACGGATGCCGCAAACTGATCTTCCTAGGCAGTTGTTATTTTCCAAGCCCGTGGGTAAGAGACCAAGGGGTCGGCCTAGAACCAGGTGGCTAGACTGCATGGCGTCGAGAAAATCCCATCGCTTGGGTTCGAGTCGCTTGGGTATTACCAGGGAGGACATGCACCTGATGGCGGAAAATCGCGATCGCTGGAAATCCTCCATAGGGCTGCTGCCCCCGTGTCCCTAACGGATAAGCGGGTTTGAAAAGTAAGTAAGTACAATAGTCAATCTTAATTTCTTTTTTGTATAATATGGAAGACCGCTTGGGTTGGTTAGGCTTCTTGATTACCTCAGTGTATTTCGTTTGGAATTTATTCTGGTTCAATGAGCCTTGTGAAGCGCTGTTTTCATCCCATTTGAAGAAATGTATACTTCATTGTTCGATTGCCGATTGTCGAGTACTCTTTTCATCAAGACGGACTTGCTCTTCTACTCTCTTTTCACGTATCATCTCATTGTTCTCATTTCACGGTGCGCCCTTTTCAGGGCGATATTCACTCTCTGTTACTTCTTATGTGCTGGTCCCTGGCGTTGCAATTAATATTCCCGTAAACAGGTACATCAAGACGCTCATTATCCTTCTGGGTCCCTGTTGTTGGGATTAATTTCCTCGCAAATCTGACTAAGGACATTTCACATATAATCTATTATCATGATAATCATTCACAAGTGGGTCCCTGGCGTAGAATTAATTTTCTCGCAAACCTGATTTTTTTCTTTAGAGCTAGGTACGTCTGTTTAAGGACGACTATTTCTTTTAAACATCTAACCAGGTTACCAACAGTGGCTTCAGTATGCCAAATTAAGGAAAGTTCTCTCATGAATTCGTGTGCAATGACGTCATCACCAGAGACAAGCGTTTTGCTGCATTTGATGCTATCATCAGTGAAAAGCAGGTATCACTAAAGAATGATTTATGCCAACAATTGATGACAGAAATGGATAAGAAATTTCAAGAACAAAGGTTAGTTTTACTTAAAGATTTCGATTCACTGCTTAAGAATGCTCTTGCAACCAAGTCCGTGTATGCTGGTCCCAATATTGAACCAACTCCTGAGTTGGAGAAGGAGGAGGAGTACATGGGTGCCACCTTACCACCTGTACTATGTGGGAGCAAGGATGACCCCAGTTGCAAAAGGAAAACAGAAGATGACCCTACTAGTGATGGCAAACCTGGAATTGACGTGAAAAATTAGAAGTCCAGGAAAGAGACGAGGTTAGATAATTTGAAAAAGTTCGCCAACGTCAATGAAGAAGTTTTTAGTGTCGACAGAGAAAAACGTAGCAGAAATGGACAAACAGACTCGGCCAAAAATATCAGCCAAAAGTTAAGTACAAGAAAGCAATGTTCCACCAATTATCATACGCACTCATGGTAAGCCTCTTAAAGAAATTTTGGACGAGATTAAGGCCCGCCGCAAATACGCTTTGTCGCGCGCGACATGGGTCGCTCCTTGGGCACTGCGCATGCGTCGGTGTCGCTTCTTGTCGCTTCTTGACCTCACTTTTGCCCTTGGTGGCGCGCGATGGAAAAAACTGGTTTTCAGGCGACGTCGCCTCTGCTGATCTAAATTCAGTGGAAGCGACCAGCGACAACATCCTTGATAGCTAATCAAAACAAATCATCAAATTCCTCCATATGAATAACCACTGAAAAAATACAGTGGATGACAGAGAAATGACACATATTGTTAATAATAATTATGCATACACTATATGTGAAACTTTTTGACTCTCCATTGTTCCATTTTGCCTTTATTATAATTAGTGACACTCCATTATTATTATTATTATTATTATTATTATTATTATTATTATATATTCGTGTTAAATTTCAGGTTTTTTTTCTTACTTAAAAAATGTATATTTCGAAACAGTTATTTATTTCACTGATTTTATATATATTTATTATCCAATTATTTATTTTAAGTACTTTAATATTTAAGTATTTTTTTAGTGTTGTTTTAATATTTTGGTAATAAAGAAATTCTAAATATTTCTTGATTTTATGTTATTTAATGATGGGAAATACATTATATGATAAACTGATATAATTATGAATAAAAATATAAATAAATTCTGAGAAGCTAAACGTTCGTAAATTCAACTTATTTTCAAGGCTTATACGGATTTATTATTACTATTGAAACAACACTATAAAAAAATATTAAAACAACCCTACAAAAATAATTAAATATGAAAGAACTTAGATAATATTAGAAAATAAAATATAAAAAAAACCGAGATATTTTTGTCTGTGAGCATAATTACAGAAAAAATAAAATCTCTTAATTACATAACGGTTTCGAAATAAGAAGTATTTTTTAGGTTAAAAAAAATAAACTGAAAATTTACACGAATAATAATAATAATAATAATAATAATTATAAACTACTATCAAAATTTTCAAGACTACAAGTACAAAAAAATTTATCTAAATACAGCAATAAAAATATAAGCAACGCAAATTTATTTATTACATCATAATTTATTCATAAAACTAATAAAAATGAACGGATAATTATAAGAAGAAAGGACGAGACACAAAAACCCTGGAATACAATAGA
>JAHWFO010064049.1:1419841-1485935 GCA_023313115.1 Rhysida immarginata | reverse complement strand
CGGATAGAGCCTATCCTTTATCAAAGCAAAAAAGGATAATTCTCTAATATTCTATTCAGGATAATTCTCTAATATTCTATTCAGGATAATTCTCTAATATTCTATTTGCTTTTAGAGAATTATCCTTTTTTGCTTTGATAAAGGATAGGCTCTATCCGAAACGTCAGCTTTTTATTTGATTTTATAGTCTTATTTTGATTTTACTTATTTTTATTATTAATTTGTTATTTGTTAATTATTATTTTATTTTTCATTTTTTATTATCTAAAACTAATAAAAGGCATAATATTTGGTTTCAATATTTTCATAGTTGAATTTTGGATGTTAGCTTATATTTTCTGTAAAGCTAAAAACTTTTCTATATTGTCTGCACCTGTTTTGTTTTCTGAATTAGTTATTATTTATGATTTAAAAAATGAAATACAAATAAAAATATTAGTTGAAAATAATTAGACCGTTACTAACATCAGTTCACAGGACCAAAGGCATGAATATTTCACTACCGCATTTATTTATTTAAATAGTTATATGTATATACATGTATCATTGGTGAAGACGAGTGAACTGGCGACATGCCTGAATTTGCGGCGGGACAAGGTAGCGACAAGCGAGTAAGGGCGACAACTGACGTCAGCAGTATGACTTTGACGAACCCCCCCCCCCCACTGCAAGCGGCAACAGGCGACAAGTTGTCGCTAGCGACCAGGTCGCTCGTGATTTTTTATTTGCGGCGGGCCTTAGAAGCATATACCTCTAGAAAAAAAACATGATGCATACAGGCAGAGCACAGACAGTAAAAGTGAAATGTCTAGACAAAGTTATCTATAAGAAGCTCGTCGCTGGTATCAAATCTGACAATATTTTGAAAATTCAGCACCATCAACTGAAGATCGAGGTGTTGAATTTCTTTGAATTCAATGTCCGAAGTTTTGGAAAAAAAACTATCCTTTCCAGGTTCAAGGACCACTGTCTCACCAGTGATTTACTTCAGAAAGAGCAGTTCGGCTTTCGTGACGCCCATTCATGTCAGATGCAGATATGGAGGCTTATTGAAGAACTGAACACCCCACTGAACCTTTCAAGGTACTGTGGCATGGTCTTTCTTGATGTCAGTAAGGCTTTCGGTCAGGTGCGGCATGAAGGTCTAATCTACAAGATGATTACAGACGAGCTTCCTCCTGATTTGATTTTGATGGTGAAATCATTTCTTAGCGACAGTTTCTAACAAGCTAAAGTTGGCGAAAACTTCTCCACTCCCTGCAAGGTAAAGGCCGGTTTTCCACAAGGCTCTGTCCTTGGGCTCGTTTTATTTAATTATTTTGTACATTATTTCCCAAAATCAGAAAGAAGTAAATTATATTTCTATGCTGATGATACTGCTATTATGGCTTGGGCGCACCAGCCATCTGACGTTATAACTCGTCTGCAGAAGGCCTTGAAGAAAATTGAAGACTGGCTTAATTGCTGGATGCTCAATCTTAACGTTGGGAAATGCAAAGTTGTGTACTTCAATAAAAAAAGCTTAAGCTTCCCCCGGATTCTCTTGTCTTATTCAATAAGGAACTCAAATGGGTCGACAACTACAGGTATCTTGGCGTTATTGAAACGTTACCATGATTCATTGCGGTGGTGGCCATTTGGGACTTTTGAAACGATTTCACTTCACTCTCGCTACTGCTCTCGCTTAGCTTCTTTTGCAATCTACATGAAATTGCATCTTTAATTTTAAAATCATATTATACAGTAATATAATCTACTCAAGACTCTCATGGAACTGTCACGTGATTTACGTTCTGAATACAGCAAAGAAGGCTAATTACAGCCTCATAGCTCTCTTGGGTCGAAACAGTGTCCTCAGCATCGACAATGAGCTGCTATTGTACAAGATGATGATTCGGACCGTCCTCCTCTTTGGCATGCCTGCTAGGGCAACCATATGTAAAAGTAAATGGAGTCGTTTCAGTCATTTCAGGATGTTACCCTGAGGAACATCGCCCAGCTTGGCAGAAGGACTGTGCAAAACCAATTCATTCACTTGGATCTGAACCTGACTCACATTAGTAAGTGTGTGCAAGGTCTCCTGATGAACATGGTGCAAACGATGAAAAGCCATAACAATGACCTGGTGGCTGGAATACTAAACAACCCGATGGTAATGAAGTGGCATACAAAGTATAGAAAACGAGGCATACTCTTGATGTCAACTTCGAAGACATTGGCAACGTTTCCTTTCCGGATTATTGGAAGATGTGAAAATATCATAATGCATACAGGAAGAGTACAGACTGTAAAAGTGAAATATCTAAACGAAGTTATCTATAAGAAGCTCGTCGCTAGTATCAAAGCTGACGATATTTTGAAAATTCAGCACCATCAACTAAAGTCCGAGAAGATGTTGAATTTCTTTATTCAAAATGTTGATGTTACGTACGATCTAGAAGACCTTCAAGAAGACCTAAGAAAAACTAACTACTTTTTGGAAAAGGTAATCCGACTTAGGAAAGTGAAAGGATCAATAGATATGCCTAAGTTCTGCTTCTGTTCCCCAATAGCAAACATAACGAGTCATTGAAGATTGTCCCTCGTATTGGTCCACTTCCGAGGGAACAAGAGGCCACTAGAGTGTTACAACTGCCTGTGCTTCGAACACGTATCCGTTGCAACAAATGCAACAAACGCAGAGGCCCACCAGTCAAGAGACTGCCCAAAGATTAAAGGAAAAGACTCCCCGAAGTGAATAAGATGTGGAGGACAGCACACTTCCAGCTATATAAAATGTCCAAAATACCCCTAGGATAGAAGGATGCATAGTTCCAAGGTGATCGCGGACAAATCCTATGCAGCTGCAATGTCTAAGCTGGAGTAAAAGGGTCATTACATTAACGTCCTACAAGGTGTGTATAATCAAATTGGACAAATATGTCATTTGTTTATAAATCAACGTTACCACAATTGACTGGGCTCCATAAGTCCAACTAATTTCATCATGGCTACACAACATTATACTGAGATCAACAAAGGTGAACTATGGTGCGTGATATGGAACGTTAGGGGGTTCCCAGAAAGCATATAGAGTTTCACAACTTTCTGTTGAAGCAGGAAATCGAGAATATTAGAGAATTATCCAGAAGTTATGAAAGGAGTATTTAAGGACGACTTTATATATAGTTAGCATAGGGAGTAGTAAGACATTACTGGATGAAATACTAGAAGAGTACAAATGGAAGGCCAGGAAATGAATTCGAAGATGTGTTGAAATAGGACTAAAAAGAGGACATATAGAAGGTGATCAGAGGGCGGGGAGAAAAACACATACAGAATTTAAATTGACAGAAACAATAAAAAGGTTACGGATGATAGAGCTCCGGATATAAAAGCTCCAGGTTAAAGGCCACTGCCCAAAGGAGCTACCACACGCAGATCCGACTGAAACCAAAAGTACAGGGATGGACATAATGTGAACATAGACGAAGAAACTAATGAAAGAACATTAAAAAGAGGAAACAACTAATAAAAGAGAAAGGGAAAGAAAAGGGTCTAGAAAAGCCTGCGACAAATTTGGGAACAGCTGAAGTTGGACAGGACTATGGGAAAGGTAATGAAGGAATTGTGCCTTTGCTAAGGTCAATGCCATTAGGGGTTAAGGACCTGCACTTCTCACAACCTAATATATCTGTTATATTGCAAAGTGTGCCAGAAGCTGTATGTGGGAGAAATGAGTAATACCATATGTACCAGATTCGCCAGACATATGTTCAACATCCTTAGCAATCCTGACACCCCTGTCTCTAAACACTTACACCTAACATATCTTTTATATATCTTGGTCTTCATCTTTCCTCTGATCTGACCTGGGATATGCATGTTAATGTTCTATCAAAAACTATAAGTCAAAGACTAGGAATCATCTCCAGTTTACAGTTTCTTAATCTTGCAATTCTGCTTTTACTGTATTTTTCATTAAATTAATTCTATGCTTTGTTATGGCATCCAATTTTAGGCTCTACTTCCAACTTTAACTAAACCCGGTTCCTCCTTATTCAAAAGTGGTTTATGAGAATTTTCATCAAGCCTCTTAAACCTGTCCGTTTCCCATCTGTTAAATCTCTAAGGTGTCCGTTTCCCATCTGTTAAATCTCCAATCCCCATCTGTCTCCTTTTAATGGGGAAAATCGTGAATTAATAAAAACAAAAAAATAAATAATAAATAAAGTCACCAATCTTGAAGAAACTTGTGAGATGGAAGAAAACTCAAAGGATGTAGTCTATTGAAGATGTTGTTGATAGTAGAAATAAACCCAGTCTATTGAGGATGTAGTTGAAGTCTTGTGCAGATAATGTTGACAGGGGAAAACGATAGTCTTGAAGTACAGATGAAATTTTGAAGAGGGTGATCCAAATATTTGGGATAAAATTTATATAAAAACACGTTTTCGAGAATTTTTCTCATCATCAGTTGGATTAAATATTTTTGAATGTTGAAAACAGTTGAAATAAGAATTTAACAATTGATGTAAAGGTGATGAAGCTAAGTTGGTTGTAATTGTTGGTTATGATTGTTGGCTATTGTATATTAGGGTGATTGTTGTTTAAAAGTAGTGTCATCGGCCTCGGTGGCTCAGTGGTTTGCGTGATCGCCTCTGATGCCCGAGTACGCGGGTTCGATCCTGGCCGAGGACGACGGGGATTTTTCAGGGGGAAATCCTGAGATCACGCCCTTCCTTCGGAAGGGAAGTAAAGCCATTGGTCCCGTGTAGTCGTTTGCCGGCTGCACGTTAAAGAACCCTTGCGAGGCAAAATTTGCGGCCCCTATAACGCCGTCCTGAAATGACCATAGCAGTTGAAAAGGACGTTAATACCAAACAAACCAAACCAAAAGTAGTGTCCATTTATTGTTTATCTCTATTGATGGTTTGGCTAAATTTTTGTTATTTGTAATTATATTTATTGTTTCTTTAATTAATCTTTTTTTATAATTTTCTTCTTTTCCAATGATTTTTGTCTTATTCCAATCTGGTTTTCTTTGATACAATGATTTACTAAATGGTTGTTTTTGTCTTTGTGGCGAAGTGCTCTTTCATGTTCTTTTAATCTTATTTCTAATTGTCGTTTAGTTTGACCTGTGTAGATATGTTCACAATTTTTACATGGTATTTGATAAATTATATTCCTAGCGTTCCATTTTTCTTTATTATTTTGACATATTTCTTTGAAATTGATATTTGTGCTATTATTTTGATTGATTGTTGTTTTTAGGTTGGTGGTGGTTATTAATGTTTTAGTAATGTTATTTGTTATTTTTGGTATGATTTTTATGTTTGGTATTTGTTCTAACATTTTTTTCTGTTTGTGGAAAATTTTATTATGGTATTGTATTGAATATCTTTTTTGTTGTTCTTGTAGAATTGGTATAGTTTTTGTTGTATTGTTTGTAAACGCATCTATTAAAATTTTGTCAAAATTTTGTATTAATTTACAAACAATACAACAAAAACTATACCAATTCTTCAAGAACAACAAAAAAGATATTCAATACAATACAATACAATAATAAAATTTTACAAATATTACAAATAACAAAAATTTAGCCAAACCATCAATAGAGATAAACAATAAATGGACACTACTTTTAAACAACAATCACCCTAATATACAATAGCCAACAATCATAACCAACAATTACAACCAACTTAGCTTCATCACCTTCACATCAATTGTTAAATTCTTATTTCAACTGTTTTCAACATTCAAAAATATTTAATCCAACTGATGATGAGAAAAATTCTCGAAAACGTTTTTTTATATAAATTTTATCCCAAATATTTGGATCACCCTCTTCAAAATTTCATCTGTACTTCAAAACTATCGTTTTCCCCTGTCAACATTATCTGCACAAGACTTCATCTGCATCCTCAATAGACTGGGTTTATTTCTACTATCAACAACATCTTCAATAGACTTTGAGTTTTCTTCCGTCTCACAAGTTTCTTCAAGATTGGTGACTTTATTTATTATTGATTTTTTTGTTTTTATTAATTCACGATTTTCCCCATTAAAAGGAGACTGAACTCATTTAAATTTAAATTAATCATTTAAACTCCTTAGATCAATAATTTATATAACACAGTTAACGAAATTCATTTTTAACGTTTCCAATAGCAACTTAAATCTAGACTCTTTCATTTCAGGGAAGCAAATAGAGCCACAACAACTCTAGACTCTTCCATTTCAGGAAACTGTAGATACAACTTGACAAGAACAACAGGAAACCACTAATCCACATAGGATGTTTATTAGAAAAAATCCGTTCTAATAAACATCTTATGTGGATTAGTGGTTTCCTGTTGTTCTTGTCTTCCATTTCAATTTTAAGTGAATTTCATCTTTATTCTACTCGTTACGCCGGAACTACCAGAATCCTCATCACAAGGTCTAACTATATACATAATTGATGAAGTAGTTTTTAAACTAACTATTTACGTCGCTGTATTTCTTATGCAGGTGCCAAATGGTGGTATCATCTAACTGAGGCCATCCGTCCCATCCGTCCAGGGCCACCTTTAAAAATAAATCTAAAAACTTGTCACCATATTAATTATACTAAACCAAAACCAATATTGATTCATGGTGGTTTATTGATTGGTTCATATTATATTATCTATTTTTAAATAATAGTTATTAATTAAAAATAAAATATAAATAATAATTAACAAAATAATTAATTGATAATAAATAAAATCAAAATAAAAAGCTGATGTTTCGGATAGGGACTATCCTTTATCAAAGCAAAAAGGATAATTCTATAAAGGCAAATAGAATATTAGAGAATTATCCTGAAGTTATGAAAGAAGTACTAAAGGACGATTTTATACAGGGTGATTTACATCGAATGTAAAATACTTAAAGGGGGTAATATAGAGGTTAAGATAAACACAAAACGTCCTATGAACACGGGACCAATTTTGAACGATAACTGAGATATGAACAGAAATAAAAATGCCGCCACCAAGATCAACAAGTTAATAACTCAGGTTCTGTAAAGCCTAGGGTAATGAAATTTGGAGGAATAATAGGGTACATAGGACTGTGTATACCGTTAAAATTTTATCGAATTCCAACGAGTAGTTTCCGAGTTACGCACTCAATATCGTAACACGTGCTTGTTAGTACTCGCATGTAAGCAGTGTTACGATTTTGAATGCATAACTCGGAATTTTCTTGTTGGAATTCGACCAAATTTTAACGGTATACACAGTTTTATGTACCCTGTTATTCGTCCAAATTTCATTAGCCTAGGCTTTACAGAACCTGAGTTATTAATTTGTTGATCTTGGTGGCGGCATTTTTATTTCTGTTCATATCTCAGTTATCGTTCAAAATTGGACCCATGTTCATAGGACGTTTTGTGTTTATCTTAACCTCTATAATACCCCCTTTAAGTATTTTACATTCGATGTAAATCACCCTGTATCTAGTTAGCATAGGGAATAGTAAGATGGTATTGGCTGAAAACTAGAAGAGAACAAATGGGAGGGCAGGAAAAGAATTTGAAGACATGTTGGGATAGTACAGGAAGGAGGACAAACAGGAGGTATTAAGAGGGTGACGAGAAAAATACAATAGGATAACACATACAAAATTAATATTATAAAAAATATAGGAATGTCCCTATGCAATGCACTTCCAAAACCAATGATTACCAAACCAATGATTAACAAACCACGCACTTGCAAAGCATGGTGGCGTTTGCCATTTTCTTAACCCTGCTACCTCCATTTCCAGCAGTGCTTCCATCTTTACTCTCAAGATTACCCAGAACCTGACCTGCAGTTCTCACAACCTAATTTACATGTTACATTGCAAAGTATGCCAGAAACAGTATGTGGGAGACATGGGCATTACCATACGCACCAGATTCCCTGGACATAAGTTCGACATCCTTAGCAAAGCTGACACCCCTGTCGATAAACACTTTATTTCCACTGGCCACTCTTTACAGGCATTCCGCCTTTATATTCTTCGTAGTAACTTCCATAGCAAAAAAGAAAGAAAGCAATTCGAGTCTTTTCTTATTTGGAAATTTAATTCTCTCACCCATAATGGCATTAACCTTAGCAAAGGCACCATTCTCTCATTAGCTTTGCCATATCCTCTCCAACTTCAGCTATTTCCTAATTTGTCGTAGGCTCTCTGGGCCCTTTTCTTTTTCTTTCTTTTTTATTTTTTCTCAATTAAATAAAACAAAATAGCCGGAAACTGTGGACACCAATATACAATATCGGAATAAAAGGAAAACACAAATCCAGAAAGATTTTTTATTGACTCAGATGTACATTTCGGAATTCATAATTCCTTCATCCTTAATGACTCACTGATGAAGGAATTATGAATTCCGAAATTTATATTTCCTCAGTTATTTTCTTTTTTTAATGTTATTTCATATTTTTCTACTTCTATGTTCATTTTCTGTCCGTTCCTGTACTCTCTTTTTTTCGTAGGCTTTTTGTACTCTTTTATTTCAGTAACCTTTTTATGCGGTACTATTTGACAGGGTGACTAGCGACCGGGAATTGTAAGTAAATGTTTTGTAATCGGGAGCAGTCAGGAAATTATCAAATCCGAAAAATTTGAACAATGTCAATAATATTCTATCAAGATAACCCGTTATTGGCTTTGATGATCAGGAAAAATGTAGTTTAGGGAATTTTATGAAATCGTTTTGCTAGACACTCTTTAATTCCTAACCTTTTTTATAATTTTTATTTTGTATATGTTATCCTATTATATTTTTCTCGCCGCCTTCTTAATACCTCCTATTTGTCCTTCCTGTACTATCCCAACATGTCTGCAAATTCATCTCCTGCCCTCCCATTTGTTCTCCTAGTTTTTCAGCCAATACCTTCTTACTCTTCCCTATCCTAACTCTATATAAAGTCGTCCTTTAGTACTCCTTTCATAACTTTAGGATAATTCTCTAATTTTCTATTTGCCTTTAGAGAATTTTCTTTTCTGCCTTGAGAAAGGATAGTCTCTATCCAAAACATCAGCTTTTTATTTTGATTTTATTTATTATCTATTAATTATTTTGTTAATTATTATTTATTTTTAATTTTTAATTAATAACTGTTTTGTGTTATTGTATTTATTATATTCCAGGGTTTTTGTGTATCGTATATATTCGTTCATTATTTATTCTTGTTATTAGTACTTTATAGTTTTTGTTTATCCGAGCAGAGACCTATCTCGTCAGATTCATCCACAATGGCTCTTTTTGGATATAACCTGTATTAACCCAACTAATAAATAAATAAAAAAATAGATACCCCGTTGTGTTTAACGCATATCCGCGAAAACGTCCTCCATATCCCTAGGATATTATTTATTTTCACTTTTGGAATGTTTACATAAACTAATGATCCAAATATCTTTAAATGTTTAATGGAAGGTTTTCTTCCGAACCATAATTCATGAACAGTAATTTTGGTATCTAACTTATAAGGAATTCTATTCCTGATGTGTACAAAAAATAATATGTAAAAAGTACGTTTAGATGTCAGCTTTTTATTTATATTTATTATTTATATATTTTTGACTGTTTTTATTGTTGTTTCATTTTTTATTTATTTTTTATTTTTTACTTATTATTTATTGTATTCCAGGGTTTTTGTCTCGCTTTTCTTCTCTATATCCGTTAATTGTTCTCCAAGACCCTTATTCTGTGTTTCTCACTCTTTAACTCATTTTCATGTCTTTTTTCTGTTTTTTCTCTCTTTTATATATAATTTTTGGTCCTGCATGCCTGCTCTCTTTTTGTCCATCTTGCTATCCTTAGTGACTCCATGTTGAAGTATCTCCGCACCATGTCCCGGTCAACTCCTCTCACTCCATTAATTTTCACTTTCTTAATGGTTATACCTACATGACATCCCTTCTCTGCTCCACGACATTCCACCCAGTATTAAAAACCTTATTATCTACATAGGTACAAACAACATCTCTACTTCCACTCCTATAACTGCCATTCTCTCCCGGCTACAACAACTAATGACTATCTTCTCCACGAAGATATCCAAGTCACTTTATCTATAATCCTATCATGCTACATAAATCTCCACAGAATCCCTCACTTAGAGAACATCTCACGGCTTAACAACAACATTTCCCGCTTCTACAAACTTCCACAAATTTTTTCTAACACCTCAAAACAATTCCACTTCTTACAACACCCTTCACTCTCTCCTAGTCATATTTGCATGGATGGTCTCCATCTTTCATTCAACGATTTGGATATCATATGCCATAGCATTATCAGATACTGCCAACCTCTTGCCACACTCAAATTTTTCTCCAATATTACACAAGACACGGACAATCACACATCACACCATACCTCGAACGACATCCCTTCATCATCTGTTTCACCTTCAGACTCAACACCTTCAACCAACATCAACTCCCAACATCTCTTGTATTTCAATCGACACAACCTCACCCACCACTCTGTCTGCAAACTGCTCCACCACTTCTCATGCCAAGGACCCCTCTAATGAACCCACCTATCATGATGTTCATTCTCCCTCAACACTCTCCCCTAATGACTGAAATCTCATGCCTACACCATTTCTTGACAACTTACCTTCACAGAGCACTACACATACTTCTGCTAGTCCACACATTAATAGTTCTAACACTTCTGCTAGTCCACACAGACACAATGCACGCGTTTCTACCAAACAGTGAACAATCCAAAACATATGACCAAACCACCCTCCTGCCTGTTCTCCGCTTAGAAATCTTTGTGACAAATTCTGCACTTATCACGCCCACAAAATTACTTTTTCCCATTACCACATGCATGGTACTATCCCCAAAAGTTTGGCATTCTTCCTCAGCATGCAATTAGGTCCCATTCCCTCCTCTACACACTTTTAAATTCATTCCTCTGTTTTTGACTCCACCCGTAATATCCTCCCTATCGTTGCTAATCATTATTCCAGCATCTGCAGCAAACTCTTTCAGTCCATCACCCATCACGACTTTCTCTCTCCCCAGACAGTAATGCTCTTCACACTTTTATTTGTAAAACCTTGATACACTTTACACCAAGAAATTCAAGAAATTTTAGACAAACCATCTTTCCTTCCCTAATAAATCCGATTTTCTTATTAATCCTTTATCTGTCTACTTTCTTAACTCCTTGTCTAAAAATGGTCTACTCACTGTACCAGTTCCAGCCCCTCTGCCCATGGCACTTCCACCATGATTAAACTTTCTACTACTACAATTTCGCCCCTCTAAATGAGAACCCTGTCCAAAGCCTTTCCTTCTGTCCTACTCCTATCACCATTGATACTTTTCAGATCATTTCCTCTATCGATGACTTCAGCCGTGTCCTGAGATCCCGTCTGTACTTCTGCGCGAATCCTTTCAATTCTTCTCCCACCACCAGCTCAACCTTCATACTCCTAGAGATTGGATCCCTCCTCATGAGATCAATCCTGAATTTGAAATTTACATCAAGTCCATTCAAAATGAAATCCTCTCCCTCACTAAAGATATTAAAAGATCTCCTTCTAACTTCACCAATAACAAATTTCTTTGCATCAACCGCCTTAACAGCAACCCTGACATAACAATAAAACTCGCTGATAAAGAGGGAGCTATATTTGTCATGAACACCTCTTATTACATTAATGAAGGTAATAGACAACTCTCCGACCTCACTTTCTATAACAAACTAACTTCTGATCTCACAAACACGTTCTACCTTAAACTAAAAAATATCCTCACTCAACTTGAAATCTCTTCTCAAATTGACATTACACCCGCCTTTTCCTCCTTCCTAAATTCTGTTCCTCTGGTCATTTTTACCTTTTTCCCAAGATTCATAAACGTGGCAACCCTGGCCGGCCGATCATCTCTTGTAATAACACCCTCCATGAGGCGCTATCAGCTTATGTCGACTAGAGTCCCTGTAAGTAAAACGAGTAATGACACTCCATTCTTTCCTATGGAAAGTGAATTCAGCCAATTAGAGCCGATTATCAAATCACGTGACAACCCACAAAATGGATGCTCTCAGTATTTACAGGTATTCACGAACGTCGTAAAGAATGAATTTTTATGATGTTAAAATCGTAAACACTGTGATGTTAAAAAAATCAGATTTCTCACTTCCTTTATCACTTTACAAGTTCTTATTTTTAGTTGAATTAAATTTTTAAAATAAATTTGTAATAAAATATTTAACAAGCCGGCTTGGTGGCCAAGAGCATTAAGGTGCAAGTCGAAACCAACGAGTCGCGGGTTCGAATCCAGCTGAGGGCATGGATGTTTTTGTTTGTCCCATTTCATTACCGTCTTTTCATCATTTTCATCCATAATCTGGAACTAACAATTTCAGTTTCAAATTTAATCAGGTATATACAGATTCTCCCCCTTCAAATTTCAATTAACACAGTATTAATTCACGTGCTCTCTAGATATCCAAAATCGAATAAGAAGAAAGCATTTAACAGAAGTGCGAACTTAACAATTTGTAATATATATTGCTTTTAAAAATTAAAAAAATACGGCCTAAGCATTTGTATGGAATTATTGATTATGTATTGAGCAAAGTGATGTTCAAGAAAGAGCAGTTTTTCTCATGGAATTGTTCGGAGGAAATCCATCTCACACTTAAAAAAATAATTTTTTAATAATTTTCATTTGGTAATGAATTTCCATACATCTCTAGAAACAGAATTATTTTCCCTCGTAATTACTAAAATTCAATCAAATTTGCAGTTTTCCCCATAGGATATACATGGCTGCCATATACACCCAAAATGGCGGCGTGTCATTACTCGTTTTACTTACAGGAACTCTAATGTCGACTACCACATACGCCACATTCCATCCACTCTTTCTTCTTATATCAAAGACACTAACCATTATCTCTTTTATATCCAGCACCTTAACGACTCTCATCATGATTTCAAGAACCTTTTCCTCTGCACTCTTGATGTCTCTTCTCTCTACACTAATATTCCTCGCGATGACGGGATTGAAGTTGCTCGTAACAGTCTCATGGTTAACAAACCTTTCTAAGTTCTTCTACTGACACCATCTGCCTTCTCTTTACACTATCTTCACCTCTAATTTCTTCACTTTTAACAAAGAATATTATATCCAGTCCAGCGGCACTGCCATGGGTTCCATAATGGCATCCAACTATGTCAATACCTTTATGGGGGAGGTGGAAAATAACTTACTTTCCACGTCTCCCTTGAAGCCGTTGGTCTGGCTGTGGTATATTGACGATGTTTTACTCATATGGCCACATAATGAAAACTCTCGCCTATCTTTATCACCCACTCCAACTGTATCCACCCCTCCATGAATTTTCTCACAATTATTCTACCAAGACGGTTCTTTTTTGGATGTCTGTATCTCTATCACTAACAATAAACTGTCCACTAATCTCTATAAGAAACCCACAGACCAAACCAATGACAGATGACACACAGGTTCTGGTCAGTGGGCTTATTCTATGATAGTTGCCATCCATGCCATCACAAGGATAACATCCATCTAGATCAGTTAACTCGCATCCATAGAATTTGCACTTACCAATCCGACATGGACTTTCATGCTCATGCCCTTACCACGTTCATTAAAGAAAGGGGTTACCCCAAATCTGTCATATGCGCTTCAGTCTATAAAAATCGTAATTACCGTTCGAAACTGCCAACGCTCTTCAGTACATACCCCTATAGTTAAGCACAACGATCCATGTTAAGCATAGTGATCCTAAAGCTATATGTGAATTATTTGCACAACATTTTGCCTCTGTATTCACTAGGAATGATACGCCTAATTCCGCAGATGACAACTCTATTCATTCGATCACTCAGGAGGATACCTCCTTTCCCCTATCGTCTTGTCACGTTACCTTTGAAGAGGTATATAATACTCTTTATAGGTTAAACCCTTGTAAAGGTTGTGGTCCGGACTGTATTCCCCCCAGTGTTTTAAAATATTGTTCTACTCTTTTATACTAACCTATTACTAATTTGGTTAATTTATCCTTCCAATATGGATGTTTCTTTGACATTTTGAAGAATAGTTATGTTGTGCCATTCATAAATCTGGTTTATTAGCCGGTGTCTGTAATTATCTACCGGTTATCGTCCAGAATGTTTTAGCAAAGGTTATTGAGAAACTGCTATTACTAAAATTGGTAATCTATTGACCAGGCATATCTCTACTTCCAACAGAAGTACTGTAACGAACTTAGTTTCATTTCAAGCCCACGTAATGTCTGCCTTTAAAAATCATCAACAAATTGACGCTATATATCTGGGTTTCAAAAACGCCTTTGACAGAGTAGATCACTCCATACTTCTGTACAAATTAGAATCTTGTGGGATGTCTGATTCATTATTAGCATGATGTCCTTATTTAAACGCCAATTAATTGTTAGATATGCTTCCTCGTATTCATCTTCATTTTTTGCATCATCTGGTGTGCCACAAAGATCACACCTAGGACCAGTTCTCTTTAATCTATTTATTAATGACTTGGGAAATGTTGTTGACGTTCATTTGCTGCTGTTTGCCGACGACGTGTAACTTTACTGGCCCGTCTCTTACGCTGATCACTGTGAGAAATTGCAACACAACCTGTATGCAGTACAATGGCCCTGAATTCTGGTGTTTACAAAATCCAATGGCCCTGAATCCTCTAAAGTGTAATTGTATGACTTATTATAGATCACAAACAATAACTAGCTTCGTATATTATATTTTTGATACTCCATTAATTCGGTGCTCTAGTATTATGGACCTTGGATTTCTTCATACACACTCTAAAATCCACAGCCCCATGTTCATTATATCATTAAAAAGCGAGTAAAGCCTTAGGACTATTAATTCGTTCTTTTATATTTATTAAGAAACCCTCAGTTTTAGTTCTTATATTTTGCACCTACGTTAGACCTATTCTAGAATACGCTTCTGTCGTTTGGAATCCATCACAGCTGGGTCTCATTGATGAAACTCATTCTGTTCTAAAACGATTCATTCATTTTTTATCCTCTCGATTTGAGCTTAAATCCATAACCACTTTCTGTGAACAGCATCCATTACTATTAAGACTTTCACCATTACAGAGTAGACGAAGGATTCAACATGCTATCTTTGTCTATAAATTGACTCCCCCGAACTTCTGAGCAGAGTTAATTTCAAAATTCCTAATTTCACCCGTAGTAAAGGTACTTTTCACATTCCCTTCTGCACCAAAAACAATGAAACAATGTATACAATTATTCGTAGATAAGTTACTGGTAATTCTATTCCTAAGAATTTGGATCTTTTTAATTGTAATTTTTATCGTTCTAAGAGTGTTTTACACAGAACTTGGACATTTTAACTATATGTAAAATTGTTAAAATGATTGTTTTCTTTTTCGTTTTAGTTATTGTATTCTGGTTATTTTTTTCCTTTCTTACTGCTGTTTATAATGTATTTTACGGGTAAATCCCGTTGGAAACTTAAATAAATTAAATTAAATAACAATCGCAAACCTTCTCCAGCCATGTTAACGCGTACGCTAATTCTTCCCTATCATCCAAACCTCAACAGTACTAAAGATCTCCTAAGGAAACATCACATAATATAATTATTGACGACTCTCCTCTTCTCCATTCTATTCTACCTGAACCACCTAAAGATTCTTTCAAACGGATATTTAATTTTAATTATATGTTGGTGCATGCTATCATCACTCAACTACTGTTTCTACAACGGGCTGTTCACCTTGCAATGAAAAACTATGTGGCATTTGCCATTTCCTTAATCCTGCCATCTTCATTTCTAACAGTGCTTCCTTCTTTACCCTCAAGATTAATCAGAACCTGACCTGACTTCTCTCAACTTAATATATTTCTTGCATTGCAAAGTGTGTCAGAAGCTGTATGTTGGAGAATCTGGTAATACCACATGTACCAGATTCATCAGACATTAGTTCGACATCTTTAGCAATCCCTACACACTTTAATTCCCCTGGTCACTCTTTAAAAGACGTCTATATTCTTCGCAATAACTTCTTTAACAAAAAAGAAAGAAAGCAATTCGAGTCTTTTCTTTTTCGGAAATTCAATTTCCTAACCCCTAATGGCATTAACCTTAGCAGAGGCACCATTCCTTCATTACTTTTTCCATATTCCTCTACCATTCCATATATTCCATAATTTGATGCAGGCTATTCTAGGCCCTTGTCTAATCCTTTCTATAATTTTCTCTCCCCTTACATACGTTTCTTATCAGCTTTATGTTTAGCGTTCTCAATTATTTCCTCTGTTTTAATATTTTTTCTATATTCTTCCATAATTTTCCTCTTCTATGGTCTTTCTTTTTTGACCAGCCCTGTATTCCTTGGGATAAGTCGGACCGGCTTGTGTACATTTATAAGGTAATGGAATGGTGCTCAAATGTAAAAATACTCTACACAACATTTTTGCTCTGAGTAAGCCTAATCTAATGGTCATATCATCAATGCCTTTGTAGTTGTACCAATTCCTTTTTGTTATCACTCGACAGAAGTGGATATACCGGTGCATGAATTCGTGTTGCCTTCGCACTTTCAACGTATACGGTTCTGATCCTCAAAACAGAAATTTCACAGGAACATCGGAAATATCAACCCTTCGCACGTGCATACAAGATGTTGAAGGATGTCAGGAAACGTTTAAATGTCGATAATACAGCGCGATCACAGAATATATAATTTGCCAACTGTCAATGCGGTAGCAGCGATGGAGAACCAATCACCACTTAAGCGATATCTATGCATGGGGAACAACTTACAACACATGTCGATTTGGAGTCCGAACTGTGATCCAATGACCTACCCGTTGCTGTGTCTTCTGGAGAAGAAGGCTGGAAGATAAAATTCAGGATCATTGAAGGGACGAAACTCAGCATGTTAGGCTTCTATTCCTACAAACTGTACGAAAGGCCAGGACTGTTTAATCCGGTGTTGCAGGTGGGAAAACTCACTCAGCAGTATACAGTATTGTGGACGCGTTTTAAAAGTTGAAGGAGGCCGGCTAAAATCAGAAGACTTTGAGAGTGGAGGCTTACCATTTGGCTTAATGGATTATTCAAAAGCAGGAAAGGCGTGTGTTCTACCTACGTCATTTACCGGGAGCAAATGTGCATTGCAGCAAAACTACCTAGATCTCTTCATCACATTTACATGCAATCCAAATTGGATTGAAATAACAAAACAGCTGGCTCCGTTTGAAACTTCGGTGCATGGACCCGACATCGTCGCGGCGACAGTCTTTGGTTAAGATTGAGGGCATTTATCGACCTGACTAAAAACTCGGTGAAAATAAGTAAAAATGATCTAAAGAGTATTTTTCCCACGCCAAACCTCAGATGTTTAAATAATTGATGAAAATAGGAAAGAAAATTCCATAGCCATTGGCGCAATTGGTTGGTGCTTCTGCATGATGAGTAGAAGGTTCCTGGTTCGAACCCAGGCTGTGGAATTTTCTTTCATATTTTCATCAATTATAAAAACTCGGGGCTGGCGAAGGTGGTGACATGGATGAACCTCAGTGAGGTAATGAATTAGTTAAGACAAACTAATATAAAATAGAATGATTCGCAGAGGCAATTATTTGAATGCATCCATTTCTTCCAAGAATACCTATAATCCTCAAAACATTAATTTCACAGGCTGTAAGCTTGCTTGGCTTGCCTCTAGTGATGAGGAAGTAAAGAAGATAGGAGGTTTTTTACATTTTCTACACGCTACGTTCGAGAAAATCAATTTTTTGATTAAAAAGCTTGGGGAGAGGTAAAAAGTCCAGATAAAGGGGTAAAAATAGATGACCGCAAGATCTGCTACATGCCTTACCCTACTCGGGGGGGGGGGGTTAATTTCTTTTTTATAAATGTATAAATGTATTTCTGCTTCACTTCTAAAGCTCCTCCTTGGAATGTTTACAAGATTTTATTTATCTATTAGGAGCTTTAGCATAAAAGCTACTTATAAGAATGCGCCCTTGGTCTGTACGTTTATCCGGCCGGCTTTCCGCCGTCTTCACTATAACTTGAAAACGGATTAACTTTTTTAAGTTCTGTTTTCAGAAATATGACCACCACCGACTTAGCTCGGCCATAACAAATTCAAGAATATTTCGTCGACCCCTTCAAGTAGAATTCACGTGCTAAAACAGAAAGTATAAAGAATACCAAGATAATGGCATGTCTATAACAATCGATTTGCCAAGAAGGAATACATTATTACTCTTTGTTCATCTTTTAAGCATTACTAACATCGGCACGCGCACGTGAAATCGCTTTGTCGACGCACGATTGCTCATGTGCTCATTATCTATATTCTTAAGTAGCGGAAGAATGGAGCTACTTATTAGCCATTTTCAGTTTTCTTAGGGGCGTGCTTGCGCCTGCGCTGTGATTGCTTACGACAGGCAGAACCCTTTCCGGTTGGAGCTATCCAGCTTCTCTGCTGCTTCTCCCAGCCAGCCGCATATAAACGTTGGATCGTGTAGCATCTTGTGCAGATTAAATGACAAACGACTGAAAATAGCTGATGTACTGAAGATACATAAAGAATTCGTAGCTTCCGTTGGTTCGGAGAAACTGTTAAAGTCCCACTCGAATGAACAAATCATCCTATACCAAATGCAAGCTAAACCACAGCAGAAACCGGCTTCGGACCTTAAGAAAAATGAATTATAGATCAAAATTCCTAATATAAAATAAAAATTACATAGCATGTTTGTTCTACATCGTAAGTTTTATGTAATTTTTTTTCTACCGTATATAAGGAACCAGCAAAGGTACCCGGCGTTGCCCGGGATAATTACTTGGATGTAAACAGAACAATCTCAAAAAATTAAATTAAATTTTGCAATATCTTAAAAATAAACACATGAAAATGCTTAGAATTAATACAGTAAAAATTCTTAATAAAAATTCGAAAAAAATCTTTTTAAAGGCTCACAATGGCTGGACCTCTCCAAGGATGCGACTGCTATTTTAAATAATTTCTTACTCACGTAATCTTACCTTAGATGTATACTTAGTGTTGTTGCAATTTCCACTCTTCTCTCGATGTGTTGAAGCAAAATTTGACCATTCATCACTTTGTGCACTCTAGCGGACGCGGATTCTTCTATTTACTTGCTTCCCATTTGCTCAATACATCACGGAGCTAAAGGAGTGCTTCCTCTGTCGGCTTTCCACTCTTTCTCAATAGTCTGCTAACTCTCCATTATCTCCATTTACTGATCATTTTTAAAGATTTTCAAGAAATTGTTAAGTACTAAGAACTCTCTTTTCTAAGTAAAGCCTGAATAACAGGAATTCTATGCATTGTTACAAATTGAAACTTATCCATATTGCATCATCATTTTATGTTCATTGTTATAATTCTTGGAAAGGATTGCTTTATCATTGCATCATAATTTTGAGCTCATTGTTATTGGTGAATTGCGTGTTGAAACCATTGTTGATACTTATTGTTGCACAAACTTTTATTTGCATTGTTGGTCATGAGATATATATTGTTGGTCCGTGCAGAGTGTTTGTGAATTGCGTGTTGATACCATTGTTGCAAAAACTTTGTCTTGCATTGTTGGTCATGCGATATTTCTCATTAATATGCCCTGCCATAACCATGAATATCGATTTTTTATCAATAATTATTATTTTTTCGAAATCTGAAGTAGACAGTGACCTTACTCATGCTTTGAAGGTCATGTATGCGAAATTTCATCAAGATCGGAATAAAACTGTAGATTTGTATAAAAAACATACAAACAAACAGACCCACAAACATCCTTCTTTATATATGTAGAAGACTAGCAAAGGTACCCGGCGTTGCCCGGGATAATTACACTTGGATGTAAACAGAACAATCTCAAAAAATTAAATTAAATTTTGCAATATCTTAAAAATAAACACATGAAAATGCTTAGAATTAATACAGTAAAAATTCTTAATGAAAATTCGAAAAAAATATTTTTAAAGGCTCACAATGGATGGACCGCTCCAATAATTTCTTACTCAGGTAATCTTACTTCAGATGTACACTTGATGTTGTTGCAATTTCCACTCTTCTCTCGTTGTGTTGAAGCAAAATTTGGCCTTTTATCACTTTGGGTAGTCTAGCGGTCGCCAATTCTTCTATTTACTTGCTTCCCATTTGCTCAATACAGCACGGAGCTAAAGGTTTGTTTCTCTGTCGTCTTTCCACTCTTTCTCAATAGTCTGCTAACTCTCAATTATCTCCAGTTACTGATCATTTTTAAAGATTATCAAGAAATTGTTAAGTACTAAGAACTCTCTTTTCTAAGAAAAACATGAATAACAGGAATTCTATGCATTGTTATAATTCTTGGAAAGGATTGCTTTATCATTGCATCATCATTTTGAGCTCATTGTTATTGGTGAATTGCGTGTTGAAACCATTGTTGATACCCATTGTTGAACAAACTTTTATTTGCATTGTTGGTCATGCGATATTTCTCATTAATATGCCCTGCCATAACCATGAATATCGATTTTTTATCAATAATTATTATTTTTTCGAAATCTGAAGTAGACAGTGACCTTCCTCATGCTTTGAAGGTCATGTATGCGAAATTTCATCAAGATCGGAATAAAACTGTAGATTTGTATAAAAAACATACAAACAAACAGACCCACAAACATCCTTCTTTATATAGATAGAAGATATATATATAGAAGAGTAGATGAGGAACCTAGCGTTGCCCGGGATAATTACACTTGTAGGTAAACAGAAATTAAATAATAACTCCCAATTGGTTAAATAATAATTCAATCAATACAACACAGAGCAAAGGGACTATCCATTCTACGAAAAATACGATAAATACGAAAAACTGGAATTCTAGATAACATACCGGGACCAGATACCTTAGACTAATGTTTTTCTTGCTCTTCTAGAAGCTCTTGCTCTATTCGAAACCCCGTTGCTCAGATGTTTCAAATGCCCGTATAGGTTTTCATGTTCTAGTTGCAGAGTTTGTCTGACCAATCTCCTTCTTTCTCTTACCTTTCCAGGCAAATAAATTTTTGCCAGTCTTCTGGACGTTTAATACGGAGCTCAAGGGAGACACGCGTGACTCCTTTGCCTCATCAATAGATGCTTCCTTATGTATGTGCTGTCATTACACCATCATTTTATGCTGATTAATAATAATTCTTTGAAACGAACGTTCAATCATCGCATTATCAACATCTCAGTTTCCAAAATATACACATTCCCACAGAATATAGTCAAAATGTATTTTTCTGATCTGTTTGGAAGGGATCTTATGTGCTACACCAAATTAGCTAAGTGATATCTCCGTGTGTGGCTCGGGCTGTTTTCATGATTAAATTTTGCAATATCTTAAAAATAAACACTTGTAAACGCTTAGAAATTATGCAGTAAAAATTAATACTGAAAACTCGGAACATTTTTTTTAAATGCTCACATTGGATGGACCTCTCCATGTATGTAGCTAGCCTAAATAATTTCTTAGTCACGTAATCTTACTTTAGATGTACGCTTGATGTTTTTGCAATTCCCTTTCTTCTCTCGATGTCTTTAATCACAACTTGGCCATTCATCTCTTTGAGTAGTCTAGCGATCGCTGATTCTTCTGTTGACATGCTTACCATTTGCTCAATACAGCACGGAGCAAAAGGACAGCTTCCTCTGTCGTCTTTCCACTCTTTCTCAGTAGTCTGCTAACTGCGTTATCTCCAGTTACTGATCATTTCTAAAGATTGTCAAGAAATTGTTAAGTACTAAGAATTGTCATTTCTTAGAAAAGCCTGAATATTGAACCTTATCCATATTGCACAAAAGTTGCCTATCATTTTTGGTTATGTGTCCCACAATGCTCTATCCCTTCACCATTACTATTTCATCTCTTTATCAACGACTCGCCTACAATAGTAGCCTCATCAAATCTAATCTTATATGCTGATGATGCAACCATGCTTTTGATGCAATCCTATCCACTAAGATTATCTATCTTAAATCACTGGAACGCAGTTAACTCGCTTGCCCTAAACCTTAGCAAAACAAAATATATGCTATGCTTTCAACAGAATAAGCTATATAATATTACTGATTTGCTTACTTACTATAACTCACACTTATTATCAGTCACGAATACTTTTAAATACTTACAAATTCATTTAACGCATGATCTTACTTGGGACTTACATACTAATTCTGTATTAACAAACTTAATAAAAGACAGAGGATGATATCTATTCTCCGTTTTCTTCTTTCTTATACACTCCGTTTTCATCTTCTATATAACTCTCAAATACATTCGGCTCTCTGCTACGGAGTCCAATTATGGGGATACACTATTAACTCCAATCTTTTACGACTTTATCGCGTCCAAAAATGTTTCCTAAGAACCCCTCTTAACATCCGATTACCTAATTCTGTTTCCTATTACTTCCGACTCCTGGGCATTCCAACCATCTATCAAATTTATATGATTCAACTTTGCTCATTCGTCTAGAAAATTATTAAAATAATTCTTTACACTTTTCTTGAAATGTCTTACCAACAAAACATTCACCCCTATCCCACCCGATTGACAAACCTGATTAGACGGTACCCGAAATAGCCTCCTGAAAACCTTTTTTTCCCATTAAATGAATTATATTGCCGAAAACATCTCTTTACGTCAAATGTCCAAATGTCGGTGAAATGCAGGCATTTCTTCGTCGGTTAAATTTCCGTTCGGTGAAATTTCCGTCGGTGAAATGTCCGATCGGTGGAATGTCCGTTCGGTCGAATTTCCGTTTGGTCGAATGTCCGTTCGGCCAAATGTCCGTTCGGACGAATGTCCGTTCGGACGAATGTCCGTTTTGACGAATGTCCGTTCGGTCAAATGTCTGCTGGTTAAGTGTCTGTCGGTTAAGTGTCCATTGGTCAAATGTTCGTCGGCCAAGTGTCCATTGGTCAAATGTTCGTCCATTGGTCAAATGTTCGTCGGGTACTGTCTAATGTGCTACCAAATGAGGTAGGTGATAACCCCAGCATGGCTCGGACTTTTTTTGGATTAAATTTTGCAATATCTTAAAAATATACACATGAAAACCCTGAGAATTAATCCAGTAAAAATTATTAATGAAAATTCGAAAAAACTTTTTATAAATGGATGGACCTCTCCAAGGATGTCACTGCTAGTCTAAATAATTTCTTACTCAAGTAATCCTACTTTTATGTGCACTTGATGTTGTTGCAGTTTCATTTCTTCACTCGATGTTTAGAAGCAAAACTTGGCCATTCGTCACGTTGTGTAGTTTCGTGGTCGCTGATTTTTCTATTGACATGCCTACCATTTGCTCAATACACCACGGAGCTAAAGGAATGATTCCTCTGTCGTCTTTCCACTTTTTCTCAATAGTCTGCTAACTCTCCATTATCTCCAGTTACTGATAATTTTTAAAGATTTTCAAGAAATTGTTAAGTACTAAGAACACGCTTTTCTAGGAAAAGCCTGAATAACAGGAATTTTATGCATTGTTGCAAATTGAACCTTCTTGAATTATATTGCACAAAGTTTGCCTTGCATAGTTGTTCATGAGTTATATATTATTGATCCTTGCATAGTGTTGGTGCATTGCGTGTTGACACCATAGTTGATACCTATTGTTGCACAAAATTTTTCTTGCATTGTTGGCCATGAGTTATATATTGTTTACTCCGTGTTGAGTGTTTGTGAATTGCGTGTTGATACCATTGTTGATAAGTATTGTTGCACAATCTTTGCTTTGCATTGTTCGTCATGAGATATTTCTCATTTATATGCCTTGCCATAACCATAAATATAGAGTTTTTAACAATAATTATTATTTTTTTCGAAATCTGAGGTAGACAGTAACCTTCCTCATGCTTTGAAGGTCAAGTATGCAAAATTTCATCAAGATCGGAATAAAACTGTACATTTGTAAAAGAAACAAACAAACCCACCTACAAACATCCTTCTTTATATCTATAGAAAGAAGAAGGATGTTTGTGGGTGTGTTTGTTTGATTGTTTATATGTTTGTTTCTTAAGCCTATCACTTACAATTGCAGAACTTCTTTCTTGAGCAACAACAAGCATAATAACAAAATGCTGCATCATTTCAACATTACTTTCTGCTGGTACAATCACAAGTGTCCACTGTTTGGATTTCCCTTCTTAAATATCATTTCTTTACTATCACATTGCATTCTGGTAAGATTTTTAGCCGACTGTACACGTGCAGTCGTTTATGAACATCTCTGATTGGTCATGTAGGCCTACACTCTTTGTGATAGGTTGAGACCCCCAGAGCCCTCTGGTGATGAAGTCTTTAAGTCTTCTTTTAATTTTCAAGCGGACTGGAGGCGGGAACAAATGAACGAGTTTGAATACGCTTAACATTTTTTAGCGATGTCTGGTTCGCTCGTTGCACACACTGATAAATCACAACTCAAACACGGCTTGACTCAAAATATGATTGTTTCTGGTGATTTAATAAGGTAAGGAGGAAAATATTTCTCTTTTTCTTATTACCTTTTCTTATTGTTTATGTGAGGTATCGTAGATTTTATCGGGATTGGAGCACCACACGAGCTTTAAATCTTTTGCTCAATGTCATACCAATTATAACTGACAATTTTCGTCACAGTCCTAATGTAAAGGATAATAACCCCCCCTGGATGTATCCATTTTGATGGTCAGCATACTTCAAGTTATTCCAAGTGTCCAAAATATCATTAAGTCAAATGGCTCAAAAGTACTAAAGTGGTCGACGACAGAAACTATGCTTTGGTCTCATCCAACTCTGCTTATTCAGTTGCAGTTGATCCACACCAAGAGTGCAGTATTTACAGGAGCCTAGGTAATTTGCTGAACCTTTTCAAGGAGAATGGAAAAATAGGTCCACAGTTTGCATCCCACAAAATTACAAACTGACCATGGACAGACAACCATACAGAACATTTACCCACGAAAAGCTTCGTTGCACTATATGGAATGCTAGGGCAATCTGTCGCAAGCGCATGGAAGATTACAATTTCCTTATAAATTGGAAAGTCGACATCGTCTTCGTGTGCGAGACTCACTTAAAATCAACAAATGTTTTCAAATTGACAGGTTATCATGTTTATCGCAAGGATCGGCCTCTGGGTAATAACGCCAGTCAAGCTTTTAATGGAGCAGCGATCATTGCCAAGGATGGCATTTATAATTGTGAAACTGTCACCCCAAATCACATAGCAATGGAAGTCGTTCCCATGATTGTAAATGAAATTGACGCAGGCGAAATGAAATTCACCTATCTATACAATTCACATAGGCACAAGCTTAGTCCGTGCAAGGTTGATGAGCTGCTGTATGGGCCCATTATAGTAATTATGGCAGGTGACTTGAAAGCCAAGCACCCTGCTTGGAACACTAAATGCTTCAACCAAATTGGCAACATCCAATATGGATATACACTATATGATCACAAATATCCGTACACATGCACGTTTGCGCTCTAGCCACGATTTCATGGAAATCAATAGGGCGTTGCACATCCCTTTGCCCGAATCACAGCTTCCACCCTTCGGGGAAGACTTTCCACCAAATGTTGGTAGGTACTTTCCGGAATGTTCCTCCATTCCTCCCGAAGAGCGAGAATCAGTTCAGGTACAGAAGTTGGCCGATGTGATCTGGCCCGCAAGCGTCTTTCCAATTCATCCCACAGACTCTCTATAGGATTGAGGTCGGGACTTTGTGCCGGCCAACCCATTTCTTCGACCCCTGAGTCCGCAAACCACTGCTGTACACGCCTCGCTTTGTGGCACGGAGCATTGTCGTGTTGGTAGAGAAATGGCCCGTTTCCGAAAAATTGCCACAACGTTAGAAGTGCACAGTTGTCCAAAACATTCAGATAACGGTCGGAGTTCATGATTCCTTGCACAGGAACGAGCTGGCCCAGTCCGTATCATGAAAATGAGCCCCACACCATGACTCCTCCTCCTCCGAACTTGACTGTGGGCTCTGTGCACTCAGGTAAGAAGCGTTCTCCAGGTATGCGCCAAACCCAAACTCGTCCATCGGATTGCCAAAGTGTGTAGCGAGATTCGTCTGTCCACATTACACGTTTCCATTGGTCCATTATCCAGTTTCTGTGGGCTTTGCACCACTCCAGACGTCGCTTGGCGTTGACCCTGCTGATGTGGGGCTTGTGGGCAGCAGCACGGCCATGGAATCCCATCGTGTGCAGTTCCCGACGAATTGTCATGGTACTGGCATCATTTGCAGAGGCGTTTCGAAACTCTGTAGCAATTTTTTCCGCCTAGGACTTCCGGTTGCTGCGGGTGACACGACGAAGCACTCGATGGTCTCTGTCCGTTAGTTTCTTGGGTCTACCGGTTCGTTGTTGAACTGTTGTTGATCCCCGGGTCTTCCATTTCATAATGACATCGCCTATGTTGACTTGGGTATCTGAAGAAGGCTGGAAATGTCACGCACGGACTTACCGCATAGGTGACATCCAACGATGGTTCCACGTTGGAACTCACTGAGCTGTGCCGAACGACCCATTCTTGCCAATGTCCAAGCAGAGTTGTGTCTGAAGGTGTGGGAAGCTATTTAAATGATGTGCAAGTCATTATCATGTGACATTGGGCCAATCGATCATCTGTGAGGGGTGTCCGGATATTTTTGATCATATAGTGTAGTTTGAACGAGAATGATATATTTGTTGCTGGTCCCCTTTTTTTTTAATTTTAAAATTTAACTACAATCCAATACGTCCATCCAAGGCCTGTATGGCCAGAGGCCGACGAGTTGGGTCCCTGGATGGATCTAGGTTAACGACTGCTGTAAGATGGTCGCAGCAGCCGGGGGGGGGGGGGGTAAAGATCGTGTCTCACTGATGATCGCCCATCCAGTGTCTAGCCGTGCCTGATGATGCTTAACTTCCCTGAAGTTAGTGTTCAGTTAAAGCCCACCAGGCCACGGCCTCCTCCTTGCCTGTCATTGACGTGTTGGACATTGGTGTTCTCAAAGGTTTCTTCAAGCCCTATAATATACAAACTGTTTTTACTGTACACGACTGTACACCAACCAGTGATGCTTAACTTTGAGGGATAAAACCTGGATATGAAGATTGGGCTTCACTCCAAGTAGTATAGGAAGCTCTTTAGGGATATTCTTAGAGAAAACAGCATTCCATACAAAGATGTTATTGACAAAAAGCCATAAACACAAATATCAGTGTTATCACTCGTGTTGTAAATTATGCCACTACTTCAAGTACCTCTACTATCGATCGTAAGCGTCCTGAACATCTCGACCTCCCTCCTTATATCAGGCGTCTCATTCTTGAAAGTAATTCCTATAGAAGATTATGGCAGCGAAAGCGACTACACTTCTTCATGACTGAGTAAAACAGGTTTTCTCACAAGGTCCAGGAAGAGGGCAAAGCTTTAAGGAGTCAAAGGTGGAGAGAAAAACTGCAGTCCTTGTCGGCCCAGGACAATTCGCTCTGGGGTGCTGTAAGAGCCTTTAAAGGAAACAGACCCATCAACTTCCCGCCACTGCTTACCGCAGATGGCAGAGCAGTTACCAGTGACTGGGAAAAAGCTCAACTAATCGCCGACTCCTTACAAAAAAAGTTCACTACAACTTGTGAAACAACCCGGAAAGTCTCTTAAATACTCCACCTGTCAACGATGGATATAATGCTTATCGGATTACTCATCGGGTTCCTACTCGTGCGGAAATTATAAATATTCATGAAATATCCGATTTCATCAAGTGTCTTAAAACCAGGAAAGCTGCAGGTATTGACTCCATCACGAACAGTGCTCTGAAAAATTTGCCTCCTAATGTTGTCTCGACTATTACCAGGGCCATTAAAGACTGCTGGGAACATGGAGAACTCCATCATCGTTGCGATACCAAAGCCTGGTCTAAACCCTGCTCTCGCTGTCAGCTATAGGCCCATAAGCTTGCTACCTAAGCTGTCAAAAGTCTTTGAACGCGTCATTATACCGAGGTTTAATGATTTCTGCTTGGCCAACAATCTTATTCAGTTTTTGCCCATATAGTCATCCGAATCATTGTTCTTTATGGCATGCCTTCCTGGGCTACAATATGTAAGTCCAGATGGAAGGAACCTCCAAACCTTCCAAAACGTTACCTTGACTAGACACGAGAGCTGCAACCATTATTCCATCGCTGAAGATTTTGATATACCTTCAATTGGAATTCACATCCAGGAGTACCTGAAGAAGCTGCTTCCAATGATTAAGGACCATCCCAACCCTCTGGTTGCAAAAATTCTGGATCACCCACTTACCTTTAGAAGTTTCCTCAGGCATTGCAGACCTCGCAGATCCCGGACGTCAACTTCGACGATATCCATAAGGCCTTCTTTTCCGGCTACTGCATCTCCTAACTCCTCTGTGTCCCTCGTCCGTTGTCAATCAACAATCAACTTTATCGTCCTTACAGGAAAAGACACCATTTTATCCTCTGGATGAATTAACTAGGTTGCATCCAGCTTCTTGCCTAGTTCAGTGTATTTCCCCTGGTTACTTCCTGGATGAGCATGGCAGTGGAAGCCTTGCTTCCGGACCACTCCTTCCTTTTTCCCTGCACTGTTCGATTGTCAATTTTTGGTTGTCTCTTACCTTGTAGATATCATTTTGCCCCGATGATGAAAGTATTTCGAAACGCGTTGGCAGCATTAAGACTCTACCGTCTTGCTACTCCTGGACCTCTTTATTCATTTATATTCACAGCAATCCAGACCATCAGGCAACTTTTAGGAAGATAAAGTAGTAACCATTTCTTCTATTGAGCTTTTAAATATTGTAATCAAAGAGGGAGCGGGGAACCTGGTTGCAAGAAATGTTGACCATGTCAAAGCTAGTAACTTGTCAGTGAATGCCACAAGTTACCAATTCATGAACAGTAAGCTGTTTAAATCAAGTTTGGTTAAAAATGTTACTCTTGCAGCTGAACACAATAAAAATTGTGCAGTAGACTATTTCTCTTGGCAGATGTTGGTATCTCATAATATTCAAATAACGTGTTCAAATTTTGCGAACAAATGGGAATTTCTAACACATTAAGTAAGGGAACTGCAGCCCGTTATTGGTTCAAAGGCGTTCTGATTCGTAATCAAGAAGTTGCGAGAAGAAATGCTCAAAGACTAAACCCTGCTCGAGTCAAAAGCTTTACAACTCATTGTTAATGATCATTTTGAAAAGCTTAAAACACTCCTTCAGGAAAACTACTTTATGCAATTTTCCGAAAAGATCTTCTACATGGACGAGAAGGCGTGTCGGTTACAATTGCACAAATACCCAATGTGCTTGCTAGGAAGGAGGCAAATAGAGTTCACATTCTTGCATAGGAACATGGCCACAATTTGTAACATGCCGACATGCTGTTATTTTTGGCCAGAGTGTTACTTTTTAACATGCAGAATCGTCATTTCTCCTATGATCTTGTTCGCAGGACTCAGTAAAACTCCAGCCTGAAAAAAAAATCTCCCTCCAGGTTCAACACAAAAAAGGACACCAAAATGTTTAAGACAGAGACCGGAGCAAGAGTCGAGAAGTACGAGAAAAAGAAAGGATTTTCAGTGGAAGCAGAAGAAATGTATTAACGTCTGCACGCGATATCGGTGAAATATCCACGCCAGTTTCGTTTACGTGGGAGAGAGACAAAGAGAGAGCAGGCTGCAGCATGCAGGTTGGTACAAGATGGTGTAACTTACATGATTTGCGTGCAGCCACATCCAAATTTGTCATTCGTTTCTTGTCAGCTGAGTGAATATTCATGCCACGTGCGTCGATTCAAATGCATGTAGATTTGTACCGTAACTTATTTTTGTTCTTACTCTTTATTAGCCTCTAATATCATGTCGGCCTTTTCATGACTGAATGTAGATCCTTTCCTTCCTGGCTAGTTCTTCTTTTGCGCTGTATCGACAAGCCCAAATTAAGTAGGAGCACAATTCAAAGTTTGACCCAAGACCTTACAGACGCAAGTAGTGCATTCCCATAAAAATTTACTCGAATATTTAGATTTTTGCAATATTCTGTAATTTAAACTGTTCAAAAAGTCAGGTGCTTCGATTTGAAACTACCAATATGTTTCTTTCATTCCTTTAATTAGGCTACAGACCCTATGAGTTTCTGCGTAGTATCACAAGATTCAAAGAGAATGAAGACTTTTCTTATTCTTTCAGTTAATTATATTCTTTAATCGTCCATAATTGTGAATTTCAAGTGAATTGAGGCATTTGATATATTTCAAAGTTATTATTCCAATGAAAACAATCTTGTCTAACAATTCAAATTTAAAAATCTTTTAATTTTATTCTTTGAAAAAAAATACAAAAAGAAACAAAAAACAAACATTGAAAACATTAAAATTAAATTATCACCACCCCTCCCTTCCTTAATATACAGGGTGTTTCAAAATGATTATCGGGGTTTTAGGGCTTCGTAGTATTCATTACATTTAACTTACAGGTATAATTAAAGCATCAAATGAAAGAGCAACTCAAACAGCAATTGAGTTAAACGTCGAAACGAAGGTACACCTGTGGCATAACTCAGTACGCGATTCGTTAAATGTCGTTGTACCCGACCGCTGGATTGGCTTCAAGGAGCCGAATGACAGAGCTTGTTTCGCATGGCTTCCACGATCACCCAATCGGATCCGTGCAATTTTTACCTTTGGGGTTCATAAAGGATAATGTGCATGTGCCTCCGCTAACAGCTGACCTACCCAACTTAAGAAACAGGATTTGAGCAGTAATTTCAACAATTACTTCAGACATACTGATCAAGGTTTGGGAAGAGCTCGCCTATTGACTCGATGTGTGCCGTGTGAAGAACGGTGTTTTCACTTAACATTTGTAAGAAAAATTATTTGAGTTGCTCTTTTCATTTGATGTATTATTTATAACGTAAGTTAAATGTAATATACACTAGGAACCCTCAAATCCTCGATTTTCATTTTGAAGCAGTCTGTACAATAATGTGGCTGAGCCAACATGAAAAAAAAATTATTTAACCAATTAAAAAGGATATGACTAATTAAAAAGGGACTCAAAATTAATAAACTTTAAAAGATTACTATATAACAACACTTCTTACGATCCAAGTAATCTCAAGTCCACTGTCCTGTCAATAATTTACACAGTTTGTAGAGTTGGAATTCATTGTTGACTCGGCCGCTTTTTTAGAAAGGTGACACACATGAGATGATAACAAAGATAAATTTTGAATTTCGAAAATCTTGAAGAAATTTGAATTTTGAAGTCAAAAAGTACGAAAAGCTCCAATAAAATTCTATGATATGAAAATGCACTCCAATAAATAGCCAATTGATTTCATGATGACATAACAATAAAAAAATTAGTTAAGGGGCCGTTATCCAACAATATAAGGGTTTTAGCATCAAAATGTTACGAGCAGTAGCGGCTCGTGACTATAATAATAAGTGGAGGGGCACAAATATAAAAATTCAGGTTCTTAGGCCTTTCCGTACAAAAGTTATAGCTTGATTTGTATTTGGAGCCTCGCAGCCCCTGCCGAGGCCTCAGAAGACTATATCAGTTTTAGTGTGTAATAGCTAAAAATTTAAGCAACACTTTATAAAACATCTCAGGATTCTGGACTTCTGGTTTAAAATTTATAGCTTGATTTGAGATTGAGGCCGCATGGCCCCTGCCAAGAGACTTATATAATTTTTAATATACATTAGCTAAATTATTAAATACCACACTAAGATTAAACAAAGTTTAGGTCCCTAGGCCTTTCCATTTAAATGTTATAGCTTCAATAGTATTTGAGGCCGCCAGGGGCCCCTAGGCCTATGCAAGCCTTCTTGAATATTGTCTATAATTTTTAAGTAACGCACTATAAAAACACAAAATTTCAAGTTCTTAGGCCGTTTTATTATTCAAATGAAAGAGCTAGGTTTGTGATTTGGGCTTCAGGGCCCTTGTCGAGACCTAAGAGGCTTACATCAGTTTTTAGTGTATATTAGCTAAATTTTTAGTAAACTACTATAAGTGTACAAAATTTCAGAATCAAACATTATAACCCTGTTTGTGATGAGAGCCCCTGCAAGAGCCTCAGAGGACTATATAAGTTTTAGTGTATAATAGCTAAATTTTTAAGAAATGTTCTACAGGTACGCAAAATTTCAGATTTCTAGACCTTTTTGTTTAAAAGTTGTAGCTTTGCTTGTGTTTCGGGCCTCTGGGCCTTTGCTGGGGCCTATATTACTTTTTTGTATATTTGCAGTATTTTTAGTACCACACTTTGATTATACAAAATTTCTGTTTCCTAGGCCTTTCCGTTCAAATGTTATTGCTTCAATTGTATTTGGTGCCTAGAGGCCTCTAGCGGGTCCTAGAGGCTTATATCAGCTCCCTTCTATATTAGCTATATTTTTTAGTACCACACTATAAATAAACAAAATTTCAGGTTTCTAGACCTTTCCGTTCAAAAGTTATAACTTGATTTGTATTTGAGGCCTCGGAATCTTCTGGCGGGGCCCCAGAGGCCTACATCACATTTCTTTATATTTTTTAGTACCACACTATAAATATACAAAATTTCAGGTTGCTAGGTCGTTCCGTTCAAATGTTATAGCTTCAATTGTATTTGGGGCCTCGGGTGGGGCCCTAGAGGCTTATATCATTTTTCTTGTATACTGCTTTTATTTTTTTAGAACCGCACTACAAATTCACGAAATTTCAGGATTTTAGGCATCTTTGTTCAAAAGATAAAAAAGGAACCATGAAATTCATACAAGTGGCCCCTGAGGGGCCCCGGGGCAACCTAGAGGATTCGCTATATTTTTCGCAGTATCCTCTGTAAAGGGCTTACGTGTATACAAATTTTCAAGCCTCTAGGTCTCTTTGTTCAACAGATAAAAATGAAATCATGAAATCCATACAAGTGGCCCCTGAGGGGCCCCGGGGCAACCTAGAGGATTCTCTACATTTTTTTGCTTCGTGCGCTGTTTAGGGCCTACGTGTGTGCAAAATTTCAAGCCTCTTAGTGAATCCTTCCAAAAGTTATAGCGTGTGACATACATACATACAGAGTACATACATATATCTGTAGAGTCGTTAATAGGGTTTTAGATGGTGCTAAAACCCTAATTATATACCTTTAAATTTTTCAAGTGTACCAGACACTCACCTTCAAAAGGTAAACGATAAATGATACAACAAACAGAAAAATCAATAAAAACTATAAACAGGAAGTCGTTAAAATCCTGGAATTCAAATGATAAACCAATTACTGTCAATATCATGTGACGCCCAAGCCAAAGTGGATTCTGAATTTTAAAAAAATGCCTCTTCAATTATTCTTTTTTTCCAATTATGATCCCTATCCAATATTCCCTCACCTTTCCAATTAATTATATGTCCTGAGCTACGACAATGTCTGGCTAAGGTATATTCAATATAATTAATTCTGATCGCCCTCTCATGCTCCACCAAGCGGGAGCAGAGAGAGCAACCAGATTGTCCAATATAGTTAGCATCGCAATTAAAGCAGGGAATTTTATAAAGTACATTACCGTTATTTAATGTAAGAAAATCCTACGAAATTTAATATATTGTTGATACAATTCCTTAAGTTCACAATTATTAGTTATATCCCGACTACAATCTGCGTCATTACTTGTTGCATGCATATTAACTAATTGTTTTCTGATTGTATTATTAATCTTCAGAACAATTTGAATATTCTCACCCTGAAAAAATTTTTTAATTTATAAAAAATTGAATTATATCCTGTGGACACCCTTAGCTACTATAGCTACATCAGTATAGCTACTATATTATACCGAGTTGACTCGACTGCCATCACAGAGCCCACTTGAAATAGCAATGCATGCTAGGAGAGCGAGGATTTTTATCTTGCTGATTAAAATCTTTGAGAAAATGGCTAAAATTGGAAAAAATGGAAAGAGCAGTGCCAGATTAGTATATGCAAGTACGATGGAAGGCTTTTATCAAATTTCGCAGCGCTTTTAATGTTTATATGTCTAAAGAGCACAACGTTGTCTCTTAACGTCAAGAGAGGGTCATATAAATGAAACTAGAAACATGTGACAAAACTGCGTTCTATATTTCCCCTGCGTTCTATATTCCCCTTGCAAGTCGGATATTACACGGGATTACACTTCTTTCTAACTTCATTTATATCGCCCTCTCTTGATGAAAAGAGGCAACAATATGCTCTTTCGACATATAAACATTAAAATTTTTTTGAAATATTAGTAATAATAGCCTTCAATCCCACTTTTATATACTAATCTGGCACTGCTCTTTACGTTTCTTCCAATTTTAACCATTTTCTCAAAGATTTTAATCAGCACGCTCAAAATCCTCGCTCTAGCAGCATGAATACTGTTACGAATGGGCTCCGTAATGGCGGTCAAGTCAGCTAGGATAAATATATTAGCTCTAGGTATCAGTTCTTCAGTCTAGGTAGTGTTGCTCAGAGAGACAAGTTGTCGAAAATGTTCGCACAAGGTTGGTCGATTCCCCTACCAAAAAACCTGTTCGCCGCCTATCCATTAAAGAAGGGCTGTCGTATATCACGACGTGGCGAATTTTGAGAAAGGATTTACACCTGTACCCATATAAGATCCATGTTTATCAGGAGTTAACAGACACTGGAAGACAGAAGCGACAACAATTTGCGATGGAGTTTGGAGCAGAAATGGAAGCCAATCAGGACATTGTGGACAACCTGTGGGTGTCAGATGAGGACTTCTTCCATCTGTCAGATGACGTTAATAGACACAACGTTCGTTTTTGGGGTTCCCTGCATCCTCATGAGATCCATAAGTCACCTCTTCATCCAAGAAAGGTTATGGCTTGGTGCGCGACTTCCAAAACAGGCATCATTGGTCCGTTCTTTTTGAGGGTACCGTAACGTCACAGGCTTACCATAACATGTTGGAAACCTTCTTCATCTCCGAGCTGCGAAGGAGGCGTATACCGCTTCGACATCAATGGTTTCAACAGGATGGGGCTAGGCCTCACACCACTAATGAAGTGCTAGACTTTTTCAATCAGAAATTCGGAAATCGTGTCATTTCAAACAGGTTTCCAGATCGATTCGGGGGTGGCTTTCTTTGGCCTCCTACGAGTCCAGACCTAAACCCATGAGATTTTTATCTCCGGGGGTTCCTTAAAGACAGTGTGTTCACTACAGCACCAAGAACCCTAGACCAGCTACGACAAAGCATCGTCGACTGCTGCACCCTTGTGGATGCAGAAATCCTGGATAGAGTTATGAACAACTTCACCGTTCGGCTGCGAGCAGTTCAAAACGTTCGTGGTGGCCACATTGAGCACATCATCAAGACTTTTCCACGGGAATAACAACTTCGAACTGCCTAAAATATCATACTGAAATGCTAAGTTTGTAAACATTAATGGGTCAATAAATCATAGTACTGAAATGGTCAGAAATTGACTGAATCACCCTGTATGATGGTAATAATCTTGGTAAGCATAATTGTTTAGATCTATGTACATTCATCAAAGGGAAATAATCCACACTTGAATTTTACTCTAAGTTTTACCATTTCAATATTAATTTATTTTTAATAATTTAATATTACATTTAGAGATAACATTATTAAGATTATTAAATTTATATAATTATAATTAAAAAAGCTATTAAAACAACACATTGGCATGATATGTAATATTAAGTATTAAAGTCGTGTGGATTATTTCCTTTGGTTGACTGTACAACGTATAGTACTGTATTAAGTTTATAACATTTAGGAATTTTAGAAAAGTAACGAGGAAGATTGTTGCCCTGTATTTCCTTTTCATATGTATCAAATGAGAGATTATTTTGATTCCTAATGACGGATAAATCCAGAAAGTTTAAAAAACCATTATCCAATCTATTAATATGGAATTCAAAATTCGACTTCATTGTTGCATAGGAAGTAAGAATACTCAGATCTTCCAGATCTACACACACCAGTCAATGAATTAGAAACCTTCGTTCAATATAGTATTGACCCTCCTTTGGTTGTAATTACAGAACATACGCGGTTTGGCATGGACTCGACTAAGTGTTGCAATGCAGGTAAGATAATCGCAGACCATGCATTCGTCAGAGAGACCTTCAGGTCCTGCAGAGTAGATGGAAGCGGATGCCTTCGACGAATATCTCTTTCCAACATATCGCAAACATTCTCGATCGGATTCAAATCCGGACTTTGCGCTGGCCACGGCAGATGTTGCAACTCAGTGTCATGTTCAGAAAACCGCTCCCGAACAATTCTTGCTCGATGGAGAGTAGCATTGTCGTCCATGAAGAACCCATCACCGTTTGGGTACAAATGCACCATTGCAGGATGGACTTGATCTGCAACAATGTTCAGGTAATCTTTGGCTTTCACCCGACTGTCAAGGAATATCAGGGGACCCTTGCCATACCAACAAAAAATGGTCCATACCATGGCACCTCCTCCTGCAGCTTGAACTGTGTTCACAACACATGAGGGGTCCATCGCTTCATGGGGCTGACGCCAAATTCTCTGCCAGCCATCATCTGCCGTGACTCGTCCGACCACACCGTTCTTTACACCACTGCAGGTAAAATTTCCTGTTTGTTGCTGATACCAGGAGCTTCCTCAATGGCATGCGACTTCCCATCCCTATTCGCTTCAATTCTCGGCGCATTGTTCTGGAGGAGATGGGTTGCGATGATCCTTCATTGAAGTCTGCCATCAGTTGCTCCACAGGTTTTGCCCCACAATCCTTCTCAGACGACGTCGGTCTCTGTCTTTGTTGATTGTTTTTGATCCACAATTCTGCCGTTTCGACAATTCTTGTGGATTCCGTTTCCACGCATTGAACACCTTGGAGACCTGAGGTTTTGAGATACCGGTCCTGTCCTGGAAACCGTAGCTCTAGCTAGACGGGCTCCCACAATAACTCTTTTTTGGAACTCAGAGAAGTCTGCTGTTTTCCCCAGTTTGCTCAACTTGAGCAGCTGCAGCTGTTCTTACCATGTACCTGCAGCTTTGAATGAGCATTTACCTCATATGATTGCATTCATTTGCATATCACATTCGTTTCTGACCTGTAACCCGGCTTTACATATCAGTACAGTAATTCATCACGGGTTTCTAATTCATTGGCCAGTGTGTGTAGGATGATAAGAAGATCATCTACATAAAGAGTCCAGCAAATTATATTATGAGATAGGGGAGAACAATTAATTATGCCATTTTCCCAAGAATTGTGAAAATAGGGTTCTCATAGGTAAGCATTTATATTGTTTGTAAATCTTATTATTAAATTTAAATTGTTAATTGTCAGTGCAAAGTTTTAACGTAATCAAAATACATATGATGCTATCATAACTGAATTTATTTTTAACTGTAATTTTATGATATCCAGTACAGGCAATATTATTTATAATTTTGTAAATACTTAAAGTTATTTTTGTTAAAGTTTATTTAAGGTTATAACAAACAATTCCTCCTTATTTAGTCTGCTTTCACTGGACCATACAAAAGCACGTGACACAAAGCTTATATCTTTATTCTAGCTGACATAGAGTAACGACAAGACTGAGAGTTACTTGCGTGTATTTGTAGTTTCAGGTCTCCCTTTCTCTACAGGCAGATTCACACAACTATCATTTTGCTTACTTTATTGAAAGCCATAGTTGTTTAGTCATGTATGGCGAGCGATAAAAGCACATGTGTGAAGAAATAGTGGTTTAGTTTGGAGTAGAATGAGTAGTAATGAGGCAAGGATAAAATACTTTGGCAGCCTTAGATAGATGTATGATTAGTTCGATGGACTGTTGGTCGCTGCATAATGATCCTCAAAAAAACGCACATCATCATCATCATCCAATTACTACCAATGCTTCACCAACAGTTCTTAAAAAAACAGTTCTTTACTGACATGTCTTCTTCTACCAATGCCTAAACACCAGTTTTTTTTACCTGTTCTATGTTCTGTTTATTTAAAAAAAACTCATTTTGAGGAAATATCAAAAATTACCACCATCAGCATTTACTACCAGTCTTTTTACCAGGTCTTTCACTTGTACTTCTTCACCACCAGTTATTTCTACCAGTGATTCACCAGGAGTACCAATTCTTCTAGCAGTTTCCACCGTATGTTATTTGTTGCGCCAGTGGTTATTTCCATGGCTTCCTCTTTTTGAACTTTAGCAGTTGTAGACTTTATTAATGTTAATGATCTTTAAATTATATATGTCATTATTTTAAACTTTCATAATTTTAAAGAGATTTTAACGGTTGACCTATCATAGACTCTCTCTATCTTCCATCACAAAGTAGTTCATTATAAAGATCATACAAATGATAAAAACAAATTCCGTTTAGTGCAGCCGGCCAGGTGGCCGAGAGGGCTAGGGCGTAGGCTTTCTAGCTCTCGAGTCCGCCTGGCCGCGGGTTCGAATCCCGCCGTGGGCATGGATGTTTGTGTTTGTCCCGGGCTGCGTACTGTTATAACTTGTGTAAAAGGCGCAAAATGACCTTTGTAGTCGACGCCAAAATTTCTAGAGGGGCGTCGGGCCGGCCCCGTTTAGTGCAACAGATTATAACTATCAGATGTTACAGAAGGCTTACGTTTCCAAAATCTCCGAAAGGAAATTGAAAAAAGTAGAACGTAGCCACATGAACTCATCGACCTGTTTAAATTAAGTCGTTCCTGTGACGTTCAGAGTTCAGTCGCCTCATTGGTCAACTGTTCGAATTCATTTTTGCTTTCGTTTTTTACCTGTGTGTCGATCATTTACCTGGTTTCCCTGCTAATTGATGGCTGCATGGAAGCCGAATTGATCATACAAGACATTTTATTTTAAATAATCTTTTGTGGATTAAGAGATATTCGTAATTTACTTATTCTTTAATCAGAGTAACTATGATGAATAACTTCTATTTGGCATTACATGGGAACGGAACTGAAGCAAATACAAATTGGTCACTGCATTTTTAATATACTGTATTGTCCCAATAGGTTTAAATAGATATCTCCAAAATTTATTAAAAATTTTAATACACTTCTGGATATTCACATCAGAATATTATCATCATATCTCACAGATTAATAAGAGATCAAAATATTAAAAAATCATTTTTCCTCAGTACTTACTCTTACTAAGTCCACAAAGTTTTGCTTATCTGCTTGAGTTCCATCTCTATCAAATGCGCCAGGATATTCCCAATCTAGATCTATTCCATCAAATCTATTAAAAATTAACAAAAAGATAATGTTAATGTCTGATTATTTGATCTCCATATCATAGATAACATATAAGAAATTCATTCAATTATAAAAAAAAAAACTGCCATTTTTCATTATTAACATTATGCACTTATCACGAGAATATTCAAACTAATTTTGCTTAGTATAAGTTATTTTAATTCCGTGAAAAACGTTCATCAAATTTGCATTTTTTCATCCTTTGCCGTTGTCATTAACTTAATAACCAGAACAAAACTTATGCTAAACATTTTCATTTTAATTCTCATTGATATATTACATTTCCCATACTTTATATGGAATTATAATATTAGAAAGCATCTATTCAATTACATCTAAGAGCTACTTCCTTATTCTGTCATGACGACTGAAGAAGTAAGTAAATGAAATTCGGATACAATTGTAAGGTAATACATGTTTCCTGAACGAACAAGGAAAACAAAAACAAAGCCACTCGTTTGCCGACTAATCGTCATCCTCCACGTAGTTAAATAGTTGCGCTAAAGGATGACTGGCTATGCAAATACGGAATCAACTAGTGAGTGGCAAGCAAAAACGGCATAAGAGCTTACACAACAAGCATTCAGGGAAAGAGCTGGTGAGAGATCGAGATAAAAAAATATCTAGAAACAATCCACCTATGGAAAGATGGAAGAAGCCTTTGAGGAGAATAAGGAAATTTTCTCTCAAAATACTATGTCAAATATAATGCAAAAGTATTTCTTCAACAATTCCACATATCCAAATAATTTGAATTCCGCAAGAAATCAAAGGTTATACAAGTATTCCTGTGTGAAATATCTTCTGTTACATTGAATTAAATACGATATGCAGTGACAATGATCAACGACCCATCGTATCCAGATGAGAAAAAGAGCCTTCCACCCACAGCGGAAAACAAATATTTACTGGAATTCCTTTTAAAAATGCAGCAAATTTATTGGCTTGAAGGATGCACATAAAAAAGTGATTTCACAAAAAGAAGGATTCGTGAACTTCCAGCTAATTGGATGTCCACAGTCATGGGTGCGTGAATTCCTCTTGTTTTGCTTCTCCTTTCTAAGGAAAATAATTTGTGTACATTAATTATTCTAATTACGCAGGTGGCCAAAATAATTGTTATCTTAGTAATCGTGTTTGTGTCGTTTGAATTGCAGTTTGGTCGTGTTTGATGAAAGAATAGCTACGACGACTTGGATCATCTATTCACATCAGTAGTGATTAACCCACCAACAGGATGTACTGTACACTCACATGCCAGACGTCATGGGATGGCTGTGGACTATTTTTTAAGTGGCAGTATCATCATGTGCAAACAGTATAAATAAGCAAATCAGTGTCAGTAGTTTTAGTTACACTGTCATGAGTAAGGGGTGAGGTGTACCATGAGACAATGGCTACACAATGAAAGCTATACGAGTTCGAACTTGGCCTGATATGTGGAGCACAAATTAAATGCAAAGAAATTCGTTCTGATGACTGTTTGAATAAATGCCAGGATTGTTAAAAAAGATATGGTTATGTTTAAAATTTCGTAATTATTAAAACAACTGTAAAATGAAAAAATTTTAGAAGAGCCTTCAATAGAGCCTTTTTTAAAAAATCTCATAGAGAAGAGTTATATTGAAAATAAAACGTTCCAATAAAAACGTATTTGGCTCTATTATAAGAAATTTGAAGACCACCAAGAATAAAAATAACGTTTTAAAGACCACTAATTCAAAAAACTGAGAGTTTGTGTGTGGACTAGTGGTCTCTATAACCTTCTTTTCATATTGGATTTATTATCCGCTTTTAAAAAGTTATTAGGAGGTATCGAACAAACTTCCAGTCTCGATAAGATTATGTAATTTTAGAAAGATTTCCTCAGGAATTAATAATCCAATTGAGGATGCAATATCTCAGCATTTTAGATAGTGCTATGGAACATCTGTAATTGTGATACCAAGACCAAGCTCCGCTAATAGTGCCATCTCTTCCAAGGGAAGAAGAAACTCTAAAAATATATATTTGAACAATGTTACCACTATTATCTCTAAAATAAACTGTTTTAGATGGCATTAAGAATGGAATGTCGCAGAATATTGCCAAGTAGGGTAGATGTACCAGCAATTGACAATTTAAGACATTGCTGTGAAACGAAATTGTGTACGTAAATCAAATTGCATTTTGAAACTTTTTAACTTATACCATTAATATGTAAATGTAATGCAGAATGTGCTAATCTCTAGATAATTATTTTATCTTTAAAAGCTATTAAGTTATTAAATTTTTCCTAAGTAATGATGAATCATCAGTAGTTGATAGGCACTTTCACCGAGTTTATTATATATGTTTACAAAAAAATTGACAACATTCAAAAGTAGCTGATAAAAGCAAGCATTTATAAGAATGTGTAAATTATTTAACATTAACTAAAATTTTGCTTTTTAAAACTTAATTTCTTAATTTAGATCATTTTTCTTTTTTCCCTTTGAAAAAAAATCAGTCCACTCACGTGTAGAGTGCCAAGATCATAGAAAAAGAAAGTCTTTTACACTAGTGCAATATCATCGAATATTGGCCAACTAATCGTTCGTAGAAAAACTTGATTTTTGACGATTGTTCTCATACTTGGAAAATTCATCCAATTCATCCTATGCTACTTCTTATCATAGTAAACAATACCATTAGTAGTTTTCTTCTTGGAAGATAACTTGTCCTGGACTATCTGTTGATAGTCTCTGTGACAAGATTCAGGACCAATAAAAATAATTGGCGAATAGGTTCTCGAAGATTTATGTCAAAGTGGGTGATTTAGAAATTGACTGTCAAGTTCCTATAATTGACACAGCTAGGTTAATTACTGGAAATAAAGACTTAAAACTACCATGTTTCCTATATAATTACCCTATATTCCATATCACATTAATATATTTTTGTTCGTTTTTTTTTAAACACAGAAATTATCAGTAATTGCCAGGTTATGTCAATTCAGAGTGACATTACAAATCTGGGTTCTAAGAGTTGATGGTGAATTAAAACGGCTAAAAAAATTGGTCATCAGAAATTCTACTAAAAGTATTCTTCACTGAACACACAAAAAGTTTCAAGTAAAATTAACACAAATATTGCATAATAAATTCAAGTAACCCAACCCTCACGTAGTGGTTCATTACAAGGTGTTTTCGACGCGGTAAGGCATTGAACTATCAACATGTGTTGGCGGCCATAATAGGGAACAAAGTTCCTAGTTTTTTGCTGTTCTGGGAAGCCTAATACGTTGTTTAGTATGACCTGGCTTTGTTCACCAGTCCCTTTTCTTGTTTTGTTCTTGTCACAGTCCATTTCTACGGATGACATAAACACAAAGACGTCGAGGTTCAAGATTCTATAGATGTTCTCGACCGCCATCTATAGAGAGCAGCGATAAGCGCGAGAACGTTATTCAAGGAATGAGCTCAAATAAAAAGGCGATTGGGAATAATAAACAAGATAAGAGGAAAAGGTTTTTTCAAACCAAACTTTTATAATGTTTTATTTAGTGAGCTTAATAAAGCTTAATTTTGCAACAATAACAATAGATACATTTAACTCTCGCCATAACGAATTGTTTATTGTGGCAATTGGACAATTCGTGGTAATGAATTAGTATCATTAGAACACGAACAAGTGAACTGATTTTAAAAATTTTTTCTTTATCATAAATTGTCATCGATCCTGTGTATGTGTGTCAAGTTTAAGCGCCCTAGCTTGTCGGGAAGTTGGTTTAATATTGATTACAAGATTTGACCTAAACAAAATAGCATTGTAAGTTTAATAAAAGCTTTTGAAAAAGTCGCGAAGTAAAAGCGCTGTGAGGGAGGGGTGCAAAATGCGAATGTAAAACTGCGAAGAGAATAAAGAGAACTTCAAAGAGTACAGATGTATCAAAAAACTTCTCATGATTTTTCCTTTCTGTGAAGGTTAGAATTAACCAGCCAAAAAATGAGAGGGAAGAAGTCAAAACTCGAAGAAAGGAACCAGTCGGAAAAGTCAGTGCTAGCCGACGGGATTCAAGGAGCTGATCTCAGCGAGACAACAGTGATAGCAAACATTTATAATAATATTACTGAGCTAATATTGTGTCCACCTTTTACAGATTATCCAGCTAGAAACGTCGTTTCAGTGAGCCAGGATATCTTTTCAGTCTCCCCAACTAATTCGAAAGGAAGCCAGCAGTTCACAGAAATCAACGTGGAATATTCCAGCAAACCTGTACACAACAACGTGGGTCAAGAACCCCCGTCGTAGTAAAGCAGCCCAGCAGTGCAATCCCGCTGCAATGATGGATTTCATCGTTTTTCTTTGTGCAAACACTTGCTTGGTTTTCCAGCATCAGCAACGCAGAACATTTTCCCCTATACGTCCGAAGAAGAGGAACTAAATTTGGAGTCAGTAGACGTTATATGGCAATGGAGCCTATCAGCCTATTTGGATGAATGTTTGGGCGCTCGAATTCCCATGATACAAGTTTATTTCAAGTAGAACGAAATGCATTGCGTCGCCCCTTTCCAGTGTTAGATGCGGTTATGTCAACAAATTTTTGTAGTCCAAGAAGTTTTTGTGTAACATTGTTATTTCTTTGCAATTTAGAATTGTATAGAATCTACGTTAATCATAGTTCTATGCTTTACACATTAGACGCATTAGTTCTATGCTTTATGCGTTACAGTTTTTGAAATATGCTTAATGAAATTAATTCATTAGGATCTTTGTCGTTCTTTTAACGAGTTTGGCTTTAATTTTCAAACAATATTAGTTTATATAAATTAATTTAGCAATTATAATTGTATTTAATAATTAATTTCTCCATCTTCCTATCCAGGTGTTAGTGGATAGATTTCCTAATAAAATGTTATATTTTTCGTTATCTACCTGTCACTGAGTTAATATTATTTCTTATAACTGAACACTTCCACTGGAACATTATAACTTTGAATTTAAATCATATGAAATTTTATTCGTGGCAGGCAGAATTCAACAGAAAAAATTTCATTTACATTTTTGTTAGCAGACCCTTTTGTTCATGGGCCGGGACCAATTATACCAGCACGCTGCACAAAAATTCATATACATTTTTGGTTGTTGAGCGTTTCTTCGCGGGTTAATGCTATGTGTTATAGCATGTTCTAAGTTTTTATTTACATTTTCGTAGCAGTCCGTTTCCTTAGCGGGCCGAGACCAATTGATACAGCATGCTTCACGCATTATTACTTAAATTGCTTACGCGCAGAATTATAATTAATAAATTCTACAGTATTGAATTTGTAATTATAGGTCAAAATCAAAAGAAAGCAATTAGGCACTATTAAGTTTAAAAAATATTTTTAAGAATAAAGTATGAATGGAACAGAGGAAGCTCCGATTCGGCCCCAATTTCAATTATTGGTACAGGCGATGCAGCAAATACATCGCCATTAAAAAATTCCTTGAAAACGCCCAGTTTCCAGTATTCTTCGGCTTACCAAACCCGGAGGTATTTATAAGACAAATGGGTTTAATAAGTGGAGCTAAAAACATAACAATAAAAACATACCAATTGAGGCATGTTCACAAATTGTACCAGCCCAATTAAAAGGTGTGGCATCTGATTGGCTCGCGTCGTTTAACTCGATGAAATTTTCCAGTTCTTGGGAGAATTTTAAAGATAAATTCATAAAAGCGTTTGCAGAGGGTCAGATGCAGGTGACCAGGAGAACGGAATTGCTGAAACTAAAACTAAAGGGGACACACATAACGAAAATTGTTAGTCGTGTTAGACACTTAACTAACTGACTAACTGATATTACACATTCCGAATAATTGCATTTCCTGATTAAGGCTGTGCTCGACAAATTAGCCAGGCCATGAAAAATGAAAGAGGGAATTCAATAAGGAAGCGGTTTTTTCATTGAAAGATGGCTTAGGGCTGGCGACGATATAAACTTGGCCACAGAAGAGCCCATGGAAGTTGACACTATAAGGTCGAAATTAAAGAATAAATTTCTCCCCAATGCAAAAGACAAATAATGCTTTGCCTGCGGCAAGAGAGGGCATTTTATGCGTTTTTGTCATAAGAAAAACGTCAAAAACAAGCCCATCAGATTAATTTTATTCATTGAGACCTCAGGAGGGAATTATGTGTAGTACAACTTAAAAAAAGAACCGGGACTGTCACGCTCTGATTGAGACAGGGGAGCACGAAAATTACATCGACATGCAGATAGCAAAACAATTATCGCTAAAAACAACTCACATTGAGGCTCAAAATAAAATCGCATCCTTTGTAGATGGTTGCATTAAGGTTATCACAAAAATGGCGACCCTGGTTCCGATTAAGGGTGGCACATACAAAGCCAAGTTTTACCTTAATATCGTTCACATCGAGAATTTCCACGTAATTCTTGGCATGCATTGGATCCAAGATAACAACGTGTAGTTTCAATGAGAAATGAAGACGTACGCATTTCTGGGCATAGGGGCAAGAACAACTGGTTAATACAGTGGAAATCAGAGGAACTTAATACCATTTCTGCTAGTGAACTTTGCCACATACTGAACACTTAGCCTGAGGTAGCAGTTTTGGCTGTGTTTGCGTGTAATTGTGCTAAGCTTAAAGATAAAGAAACTAATGAACAATTTTTGGATATATTAAAGGATTATCAAGATTTATTTAGAGAGGTTCTGTCGTCAGGATTACCATCGTGGAGGTCCACTCAACATGAGATACCTGTAAAGCAGACACTCCAGCCATTTGACTCGCCACTCTATCCTTGATCAAAAGACAAAGAGAAAGTACTAGAGCAAGTCATTAATGAACTGTTAGGTAAGCACCTCATTCATCAATCCACCTAAGCCTTTGCCTCTCCTGTATTACTTGTAATAAAAAAGAAGGTGGTTAAGGATGTGGCGTGGATTACAGAAAACTTAATAAAATGATGCACAACAACAATTATGGGACTCCCGGAAGCGATTCGTTATTATATTACTTGGAAGGGGTGCATAAAAATGAAATTAGATGTATTACAGGCCTACCACCAGATGTCAAGTTTGAATGGCCTACCACCTAGAGTAAAACCAGCACATGTTAAGTATACTGCCTTCAAAACTCCAATGGAAACATTTGATATCAAGGTATTGCCCTTTAGTTTGAATGGTGCAGCTTCCACTTTCACCAAAGCCATAAATGTTAAGGGGTATAATAAACAAGGAGGCAATAGTCTACTTCGATGATGTCCTGTTCCGTTTCTCTCTGGGGCAACTCACAAGGCATGTACTGCAGAGACTGAGACAACACTAGTTTTACCTAAAAAAAACAGTAAGTAAATGTGCTTTTGGAATCACAAAGATGAATTATTTAGGATTCTTTTTATCGGCCAAAGAAAAAGGGTGTGATGACTGGTTGGTCTAAGCGATAAAAGCATGGGTGCATCTTCAGAACATTAAGCAATTGCGATCATTTTTAGATAAGTAATAAACTAGAGGATACTCTTTTACCACAACAAGGAAACAAGAAAAGAAAAAATAATAAATGAAAAATAAGGCAAAAAATAAGACAAAAAACAAAAGAATAAGGAAAAATACGACCTGAAATACGACTTCTTCTTTTGTGTTTTTTCTTATTTTTTGCCTTATTTTTCATTTATTATTTTTTCGTTTCTTGTTTCCCTGTTGTGGTAAAAGAGTATCCTCTAGTTTATTACTTAACTATTTCTATCCACATAAGATTTTATTCCATTATTCGAATCATTTTTAGAGACTGTGCAATTTTATCGCACTTTATCCAAGATTATTTTGAGATCACGGCACCTTTGTTTGACTTATTGCAAAACTGTATGCTGTTCAAATGGGACGAAAAACAAAAGAAAGCTTTAATGAGCTCAAGCAGCGTTTCATCAGTCCTCTCATATTAAAAATATTTGATCCTGCACGGTAATTTCAGCTATTATGCGATGTGTCTGACCAATCCATAGGTGCTGTAGTGATGCAGCAGTAAGGGAACAAACTGTTACCAGAGTCATGACGTTTTTGGAGGGAAGAGCGGGATTACTCCATATATGCCAAGGATCTGTTGGCTGTCGCGCACATAGTGCGTACTTGAAAAAAACCGCCTGAATGTTTGGAAACAGGATCTCCTATAGAAGCTCGCATACTCTCAGGAGACTTCTGGAGCCAAGGATAAAATACCACCTGACCAAAGCTCCGACGTGAAGGATGGTTGCTGCCAGGATCAAGGAGCATTTCAGACAAATCCGCAATTACATTCCGGACATTTCTGCCCTCGCACAGCATATTATACAGACTGGGCATGGTGCTAAACCTGACGGCTTCGAAATTATCCACCATACCTGCGACTAGAGGTAGCTCAATTTTCTAGAAACTATGGAGATATACAAGGAGCAGGGAAGCAAACTTCTTAATGGTGACAAGAGTCCTATAGACCTAATAACTAGGATAACTTGTTTAGATATGTGCACTAACGATTGTGCCTTCTCTCAGTACTTACTTTCTTTGATTGGACGCTGGGCTTATGGCTCTTGAATTTGACTCCTTATTTGTGACTTTTTCTGGATTGTTCTCTTTCTCTCCGACTTATGTGGAGGTAACCTTTGGCACCTCCTCGCTACCTTTTATTGGCTATTTAGTGCCAATTTTGCCGGCTCGGTGGCCGAGAGGGTTAAGGTACAGGTCTTTCCGATCTCGACACCAGCGAGTCGCGGGTTCGAATCCCGCCTAGGGCATGGATGTTTGTGCTTGTCTCGTTCATAATCGTTCTTTCATCGTCATTAGGGGATAGTACAATAGACCTGAGGTCGCAGTGCTTGGTTCATTGACAACCACCCCTTTCAAAGTCATTAGTCATTAGTGCCAATTTTAAATTCTGTGGTGTGTATCTGTGTTTGGCTCGCAACTGATTGGCATATTTTGTTTCGAAATTTATTGTATGTACTTGGTTGTAGCTTTTGCGTGAGTGGCTTTGCTTTACATTTTCATCCACTTGTAAAGGGTACCTAATTTGTCCCTATTATAGCCCTAAGGCACACTCTAACATTCAAAAGACCAAAGCATCATGAACAGGCGTGTCCCGCTGATTATTGTGTGGACTCTGACGTCCCATTTAAGACGAATTTAACTGAGTACGAAAAGCATGTTCCAGTGGAAAAGATCATTGTTCATACAGGCAGAGCGGAAACTGTCAAAGTTAAATGTGAAGATGAAGAAACTCACAACAGGTCTGAAATACGTGATTAGTAATGTGGATGTAACGTATGATCTGGATGACTTCCAAGGAGACCTAAGTTGAGCCAACTATTTCCCAGAAAAGGTAGTCAGACTCAGGGAAGTCAAAGGATCCACTGATATGCCAGGAACATACTGAGGAACATCACTCATTGAGGATGAATCATTGAGGAACATCACTCATTGAAGATGAATCACTGAGTAACATCACTCATATTGGGCCACTGGCAGTGTTAGTAGAGGTCTTTTGAAAGAAGAAGAATCCACTACAATGCTACAACTGCCTGCGATTCGGACATGTATCTATGGGCTCCACGGAAGATCTTTATTGCAACAAATGTGCAGAGTTGCAGCACTCAAGAGATCGCTCCAAGATTAAAAGACAAGACCCCCTAAAGAGCATCAGATGTGGTGCAGCACACGTCACGCTACAGGAAATGTCCAAAATACCTCCAGGTTAAAGTCCAAAATACCTGCAAAGTCCTTTGCAGCTGCTGTGTCTAATCTAGGCAAAAGTTACCCACAGTTGAGTGGGCTCCTTATGACCAACTAATTTATGCTACGGCTGCACGGCGTTATACTGTAATCAACAAAAGTGAACTTCAGTGCATGATATGGAATGCTAGGCGGATTCCCCAAAAGCGTATCGAGTAAAATTTTCCGATAAAGTAGGAAATCGACGTTGCTTTCCTCTGTGAAACGAACCTCCAACCAAGCCAAGACTTCAAGCTACCTGGTTATTATGTGTACCATAATGATAGTATGGCTTCAAATGCTGCAAGTTGTGGTTCTGGGGGCAATGCGATGAAGGGATTTCAACACCAAGTCTCCAAGCCTTGTGCAGGTATGGAATCGACTCCCATCATTATCAATGACGTCTCCCTTGCTGAATTCACCTAAACATTTTCTTGACGTTAGCAAACTTGATGTACTTTTCATTGGTGACATTCCAGTTGTCCTGGCTGGTGACCTAAATGCCAAACAACCAAGCAGGTATTCGAAAACGCTCAATCAAAATGGCGTCATTCTCTATAAATATCTGCAAACCCAAGATGATGTTATCCCTGCTGGACCTGTGGAGGACACATACTACTGCGAACATTCTTTAATAAAGACGTTTTGGACATCTCGCTGATGAAGGGTTTCTTCAAACTGTACAATATCTTCACGATTGATGACCTTTTTTTCTGACCACAAGTCTGTAGCATTGAACTTTGACAATGTTGTTATCATTTTCTGAGAAGAACTCAAACATCACCAAGACTGGAAGCACTTCAAAAATATTCTCAAGGATTATGGCTGCCATCCGGAAGTTGAGTACTATATGGAGGACATCGATCAAGATGTTGAAGACATCACCAGACATATTAACAGTGCCATAGAAGCTAGTGATTTTCCATCAGAGAATAAACCTCCTCATCAAATCCAACTCATTCCCGGAATCCAACTCTTTATTGCTGAAAGAAATAGAACTCATAAACTATGGCAACGATATCCTGAACGATGGCTCAAAACCAAATGCAACATTCTAATGCGAAGAGTCCAAGATGAGATAAAAGAGCTTCGTGACACCAGATGGACTGACAGACTCAAAAGCTTATCAGCTCGCGACAATTCCATTTGCAGTATGGCGAGAGCTTTACAGAAGAAGAAGATTGATATGCTTCTTCCACTCCGTACACCACAAGGTGAATATGTGCAAATTGATCAGGATGAAAATGTGCAAAGGGCCAAGTCATTGCATATTCACTAGAAATGCAGTTTGATACTCCTATCAACAATAATTCCAAAGCAAATAATGCCTCAGCATGTAGAAGATGGTCTTATCAATTTTGATGAAGTCCCGCAACATTTAACAAAGAACTACTTTCAGGCCGGTGAGATCGCCACCATCATAAACAACCTGAAAAGATGGCAGCTCCAGGAAGAGACAAGGTGAGCAATAACGCCATTATGAATCTCCCGAAGAACTTTATTGAAGAGCTCACCAATAACATTTGCGACTTCTGGAAATTTTCTTATTTCTGTGCGTCTTTGAAACAATCTATTGTGTTGAGTATCCCCAATGGTCTACTTCGGAAAGATCAGTTTGCTTTCGTGCCGCCCACTCTTGTCAGATGCAGATATGGAGGCTCGTTGAAGACATGAGCATCCCCCTGAACCATTCCAGGTAACATTATCAGTGGGTGTTATTTTTCGATGTCAGTAAAGCTTTTGACCAGGTGTGGCATGGGGGCCTTGTCTACAAGATGAGTAGAGACGGGTTTCCTCCCGATTTGATTTTCATGGTGAAATCCTTTCTCTCTGACAGGTCCTACCAAGCTAAAGTTGGCAAATACCTATCCACTCCTCATGTAGTAAAGGCCAGTGTCCTTCAAGGTTAAGTCCTCGTGCCCGTGCTATTTTATTATTTTGTGCATGATTTCCAGAAATCCAAAAATTGTAATCTATATTTCTATGCTGATGATACTGCCATAATGACATGGGCACAAAAGCCGGTTCAGTTTCACTCGTCTGCAGTACGCCTTGAAGATGTTCAAAGACTTGTTTAACTGCTGGAAGCTGAACATTAACATCGGAAAGTGCAAGGCTAGGTAGATCAACTGAAAGTTCAAGTGTCCCAGATCCTCTCGTTCGATTCAATAAGAAACTGGACTGGGTAAACAACTACAAATATCTTGGCATTATCATCAGCTCAATATTCTCATGGAATCGTCATCTGACCTATGCTCTGAACAAAGCAAAGAGGGCTATAGCTGCCGCCACGTATGTTGAATGATCTTTTTGACATGCGCAGTAAGTCAACTCATCAATATGCTTTGTCTGGATTTTACCCATGATGCACTTTTTCTACTATAGTAATTGTGGAGATATCGTTGAAACGTGGAAAGCTTATTAAAAGTCATAATATAAAACAAATTGCATTCGTGTCTACTATTCTGCGTCATTTTTTACTTTATTAATTTATTAATTTTATTTATCTATTTAAAAGAAAAAATGAAAATAGAAAGTAAATATAAATACGAAAACAATGTTTCGAAAACGTAAACGGATGTTTCATGGAATAGCTAAACGATTTACTTCACGATAAATCTTTACTTTCTATTGGCTGGTGTTAGAAATGACGTCATCCTGTCGTTCAACTTACGTAGCGGCAGCTATAAGTACAGTCTCATAATTTTCCTGGGTCGCTACAGCACCCTCAGCATCGACAACAGCTTACTTCTGTACAAATGAATTATTGGAACCATGCTCCTCTATGGCATGCCTACGTGGGTGACTATCTGTAGAAGCAGATGGAGCGAGCTACAGTCGCTCCAGAATGTTACCCTGAGAACCATTGCCCAGCTTGGCAGAAGTGGATGTGAAAAACCAATCCATGTACTCCAATTTAAGCATGGCCCATATCGGAAGGTTTATAAAGGACCTCCTTTTGATATGGTGCAGAAGATGAAGATTCACGACAATCACCTAGTTACTGGAATATTGTGGAACTCAATGGATATGAAGTGGCATATGAAGCACGAAAACCGAGGCACATTTTTGACGTCAACTTTGAAGATACCAGCAACGTTTCTTTCCCGGACTACTGGAAAATGTGATAAGGCTTTTTTTTCTCATTGTATTTTTATTTCGTTTGTATTTTCTTTCTGACAATCGTCAATCTTATTTTCTTTTTTGTATATGAAAGACCGCTTGGGTTGGTCAGGCTTCTTAACTACTTCAGTGTATTTCATTTGGAATTTATTCTGGTTCGATGAGCTTTGTGAAAGCGTTGCTTTCGTCCCATCTAAAAAGTGTACACTGCACTGTTCGATTGTCGATTATCGATTGTCTGTAACATTCAATCTTGTTGAAAAATGGACGCGTAACGTCCGAAATACGTATCCAGGCTTATTAACTATTTTTTTCTGGAAAAACGGTTTTGTCTCCTTTGTGTTTCCATTAACAGTAAGATTATTTTTTTGGGAAAAAACGCAGAGCAAGGTAAGAAAGGGGTGGGGAAGGGACCTCTACAAGACAAAAGCTGTTGTGATATCCGTACTTCGCACCATTCCTTAAACTGGCTGCGCAGATTGTTTCTAAGCATTATACAGACGTTGGCAAAAGTGTATTATTGCCCAAGGATAGTATTTTGAAGGAAATGTTGTTTAAATGTTTGTATTGTTTCTCTGTGCAGAACTAAAAATTAATTCCGGGAAGTTTTTGAAGCTACTAGTAGTTAATCATTACTTACTTTCTGAACTCTGCTAATATTCAGCTCTACTTGCTTTGCTTAAACAATGCATCTTTAACTCGTATGCTGCGTTCCTACTTATACTTTTTACAGCAAAACTTTAATGCAATTCACCCCGCTATAATAAGAATACATATAGTTCCAGTTCTCTTTATTTGTCGTTGCCGGACGAGGCTTCATCCAAAATAAATCAAGCGTTAATTGAGGTATTACCTAAGAGAAGTGTCCTCAAAGTTGATTGGCAAAACTTTATTCTAAAATTATTGATACTAGCGGAATTCTTTAATGAGGATTTTTAATACTGCTTGGCAATAATACCTCTCTGATATTTACTTTCATTACAAGGTGAGGAAATGCGACATTTCAATGGCGTCAGGTACCACAATCAGACTTGTATTAGAGTTCGAAGGCATGAACTGTCCTGAATTATATTTCAAATAAAAGAAATCTGTAGCAGGCTGTAACAGTCTAGCCACTCCAACCTGGAGTCCTGTCCCCTAATACCATTTAGCCAAACAAATTCCACTTTTTTACTTTTTCTCCTCTCATCACCAAGACAACTTCATAACCAGCAGCCGATATAAGAGCCAACAACGAGGGACCGCAGTGCATAGTGAAAAGCAAACAAATAGCTAACAAAAAATACACAATTTTAAAGTAAATCATTAGAATAAATCAGATATAAATTATCAAGAAAAAGTTAAATAAAATAATTAAACATGTAATTTCAAAAGTGACAAAAATACTTGTCATAAGTTCTTCCTGACTTTAGTATCACCCTCGGGGTAATTAATTTCTTGTTGAAAGACAAACTATACTTGTTTCAATGAAAATCTTATAGCGCGTGTCCAATTTAATTTCGGATTTCAAATGTTACACATTGTTGCAAATGAAATTAAAAATGTCTAACTATTGAGGATTGAAATTTCATTGGAAACATCTACTCAAACATAGAAATTTTATTGGACATATATAATTATAATATTTGTTATATATTTAAATTTGAATCATATTTTGTAGATTCTGCACAGTATATAAAAAAGAAACGGATATGTGATTATTGTTTCAAATCTTACTTGTTTTCTCTAAGGAATTCAAGTACACTGGCAATAAACATAGTCCTCAGTTGCAGAGAATTAGCCATTGTTGAGTACTTTAAACCTCCTTCTGTCCATCCTCCAATTGCAATCATAACTTTGGCTGCTGGATTTATTTTTTTGATGCCAAGGAATTTCCTATATGAATCTAATCAAAAGAAGTTTATATGTAATCAAGTGTTTAGCAAAGGATATCATACATTAATATAAAAAGTTCGTCAGTATTTTAGTATTAAAAAGCTTATGAGAACAAAAAAAAAACAATACAGGAAACAATTAATCCGCAAAAAAAAGTATTTTAATTTTCATTGAAACAAGCATTTTGGTAGCTACGCTTCCTTCCTCAGCAAATAATATATATTGGCAGTTGACAAACAAATAGTGTATTTGTCCTCCATTGGAATGGAATTATTGCTTCCATATTCTCACCCTTCCTAAATATATGCGAAATGAAATGGGTTTATGATGATTGTTCTAAAGCTGATTTGTCTAATGCCGATTGATCTACCGCCGATTGGTCCAAATTCCGATAGGTCTAAACGCCGTTTGGTCGTAATTCTGATTGGTCTAAAAGGAGACTAAAATGAAAGAAATTTTCCGCTGAAAACGAGGAAATTTGCATTATTCAAAAATTTTTTCTTTTAAAGAAATAAAGTAAATAGTGAATAGGTATAATTTACAAAATTATTCAGAGCACAATATGAACAATTACATGCACGTGTGATCCTTAGATAAATATAATGTTTGTTTGAAAAATGTTTGCTTGAAGTGGAAATACTTTATAGTAATTATACTTAAAAAAGCGATAATGATATTTTGCTGTGGGCTAGAAAAAAATGAGAATTTTATATACGTATATAAAAGTTTAAGATATTTCATTTTTTGTAAAGGTTCATAATTGCATGACGTCGTCCTTTGGAAGAAGGAAAGTGTCAGAGTTCGCGAGTCAGATGGAGTTAACAATGAACAGATGTGTGCAAGCTAACCTGGAGTGGGCTACTATAATGAAGAAACAACTTCTACAAAGATTTAAAATTAGAATTCAGCAATCCATCAGCAGGTAACATTGATATCCTCACCTACAACTTACAAAGAGGGATTGTCTAAGGCGCTCGAATAAGACCAAATGGAAAAAGAAATGTGCATGAGTCAAGTGGTCTTTAGTCAAAAAAAACATTAATGTAAATAGTAACTTAATTCCTAAGGAGGAGAAACATAGTGATTGTATGTTTTCTACAATGTGTAGTCACCAGGACGTGGTTAAGCTTCTGCACAAACAACAAAATGATTTGAAGGAAATGCGAAAAATCATTCAGGATCTTCGTGGAGTGTTCCAAGAACATTCAAAGGGCCAATGCCAGATACAAGAAGCATTTAGATAATAGGCACAGTAATGTCCCTTTTAAAGTAGGAGACAAATTCCTGGTATTAGCGGCTAGGCTTCGCGCATAAAAGGGGAAGAAAATTGTATCCGAAATACTTAGGCCCCTTTATAATAAGCAAGATAATTAATAAGGTATCGGCTAAGTTGGCAATTCCCCCGCGCCTGGGAGGCGTGAAAAAGGTCCACGCGAATTTTCTTAAGCGGTATATTGAAAGTAAAAAGAAAGAGAAGAAGGCGCCTGGGCCTATTGCTGACCCACAATTTCCCGACGTTCACAAGGTTAGCCGCCTGCTTGATGTGAGTCGTAAAATACCCCATCATCAGTTTCTGGTTAAGTGGGTCGGTTATTCTGATGCGACTCGGGAGCCAGAGTAAAACCACCACTGGTGCAAGAGGCTGATTCAGCAATTTTTCCAACAATGTCGGGGTAAGGCACAGGGGATAGAATATGTCAATCCCAAGGTAAATGCCATCACAAATGTGCCTCTAATATATCAATTTGTGCATTATCGTAAGGGATAGTAATTACCATGTATAGACTAGGAATCACAGTATATAACTGGTTCTTCTATTTGATTATATAAATTTAGCCCCTGTTCCACTCGACTCTGGCTGTAGTCGAGAAGGAAGCTGTCATTTGCGATCAGCTATCAGCAAGCTCTTAAGATTGTAGTTTGCTCTAAGGAAATTAAACTGACTTTCTTTTGCATCCTACCCTCTGTGTCCGGCTGTTCTTTACACTTCCACTGCGCCATCCATTTTATACGTGACAATAAGAGTAGCTCTCTACATTTAGTTAAGAAATTATGTAAAAGACATTTTGGTAATGCTTGCGCATGCGCATTTAAACATTATTTAGTAAAATGCTCATATTTCATCAAATATTTGGTGCCTACTCAGAGCACTCTAGAGCCCAATCTAATGAACCGATTGTAATGGAAATTTAAATGTAGGCTATTCAGACCATGGGGGAGAGAATTTCGGAAAGAAAAAATAAGAGCAAATATCCGCCTTATTGGCAGAAAGTTTATTCAAATCAGAAAATCAACATACCCAAAACGGAATGGATTCATCCATGCATTATATTATGTTTAGTGAAAAGCTTTCACGAAACATCATGGTTTTAAGCAGGAAAGATCCCGCACTGTTGGTAAAGTTGTTTTACCACAATGATAGTAGCAGTCCTGCTGCGTTGCGAGCATACCGTCGTCTGAAAAAACTGCGAAAAGGGCCAATGTAAGACACTAGGTTGCAAAAAATGATAAAGAAATTTGTATCCACTGGCGATTTGGCAATCGCACCAGGAAGAGGATGGCGCAAGATAGCAGACAAAGTTGTTGCGGACGTGGCTGCTGCAGTGGTGGACAAATCTTCCTCTTCTCAATAATCTGCAACAAGTGCTCGAGCAACAGCACGCGAATTATCCATCCCATGGTCCACGATGCGAAAGGTCTTGCAGTCCATTCTGCATTGGTACCCATGTAAGATTCATCTGGCACAACAGCTAACACCTCAAGATCCCTCTCAACGCACTGATTTTGCGTATCTCTTTCTGACCTGTGGCCATGGAACATTATATGGTCAGATGAAGCATATTTCAACATAGAAGAGCCATTACATTCACCGCTGATTTTATTCTAGGCCACTTTTTCTTTGAGGAATTGACACAACGAGGTCCGGTAAGATGTTTTGTGACAAGTACGCAGTATTATGAACTTCTTACACTCTTACACAGCACGTGATTCCTGCCTTGCGAAAACGACGATGCTTCGAAACCACTGTCTTCATGCGAGATGGAGCACCTACTCATATTGGTCGAAAGTGAAGGAACTGCTTCGTGCCAACTTTGGAAATGATCGTGTGATGTTAGAAGTTCTCCAGATGAGTAGCCTCTACGTTCTCCGGATTTGAACCTATGTGATTTTTGCTCTGGGGATATTTGAAAGATCCGGTTATCAACAAAGCGTACGGACTGTGCCTGAGCTGAAAGCCAGCATTAGGCGACATGTCTCAGACATTCCCGGGGAAACGCCTAATGCAACAATTGATCATGCTGTGGACATATTGAACATATGCTGTAAACAAACAAAAACCTTGCCTGCTTTTTTATAACAATAAAACTATTTTTAAAATCTCCATTTCTCAATCCACAGCATCACATTTTCACCAGGTGCTGAAAATTTGCATTAATTTCTTTCTTTCCGGAATTCTCTCCCCCATGGTCTGAGTGGCCTACATTTCAATTTGCATCATAATTGATTCATTAGATTGGGCTCTAGAGGGCTCTGAGTAGGCGAACTTTCGATTTTATTTAATGCTACCAGGTCTTCAAACTCGATTACGCCTGGAGTGTATAATCACCCTCAGCATCTTCCCTTTTTAGTTTTAAAGTAACATTAACTTTTAAATAAAATACATATTTGAAGAATACATATTTGCAATATATATATATATATATGATAACACATAAAACTAAATATAATTACTACGCTGAAAGTCTATCGCCAATAAATTGAATGTTCACTTTTATTAAACAGTGAATTAGTGTTCAATTTATAATACTGAATACACTTAAAACGAATATAGTCTTTGAAAAAGGAATATTCGGATTCTAGAGTCGTTCATGTGTATGGAGTTGTTCCATAAAAGTCCACTGGACGCCTCTGTCTGGTGGATATTCTCAGAGATGGTTCTGCTGGTGCACTCCTCACTGGGTTTTGTTCTTGTGTGACTGGAATCGGCAGTTCATCCTCGATGTAAGTAGAGAGAATCACTGGCTCGTGCACTTGCATTAGATGTCTTCTGTTGCGACGGAGAACTACATTGTCCTTTGTTAGTATTTCATAATAGCAGTGTGGTAACTTTTGAATAACTTTTGCCAATGTTCTCCATCCTCCTTTGGGATGTCTGATTCGCACTGTGTCACCCACTCGAAGTTCAGGGAATAATCTGCCTTTACTCGGATTCACTCTCTTTATTCTCTGTGAGTTTGATGTTGCAGGCAAAAGCGTCAATCTAGTACGTAAGGGACGGCCCATAAGCAGTTCCGCTGGTGATCTTCCATCGTCTAAAGGTTGTTGTACGGTAATTTAATAGTGCGATGTAGGGATCACTTCCGTCCTCATTTGCTCGTTTCCACAGGTTTTTTACTATTTGTACTCCTTTCTCAGCTAGTCCATTAGACTGAGGATAATACGGACTGCTTGTGATGTGGTTAAAGCCATACTGTTTAGCAAAGCATCGGAACTCATATCTCGCATATTGGGGTCCATTGTCCGACATCACTGTGGTTGGAATGCCATGTCTGCAGAAAACTCTTTTGAAAGCTGTTATTACTGCTACTGTATCAGTGTTCTACTTCAATGTAGTGTGAGAAATAGTCAACGATTAGTAGGTATACTTCCCCTTTCCACTGAAAGAGATCGGTAGTGGCCTTAGCCCAAGGTATTTGTGGGAATTCATGTGCTTTTAAAGGTTCGGCTTGGTGTTGATTTCTATGTGCAGCACATGTTGTACAAGTTGCGACAATTTGTTCTATGTCTTTATTCATTCCTGGCTAGTACATTACGACACGTGCTCGGGCTTTACATTTTTCTTGTCCCATGTGGCCTTCATGTATACATTGAAGCATCTCCTTTCTTAACCCAACTGGTATGATAACTCTTTGTCCTTTCAATAGGATGCCATCAATGTAGGTAATCTCATCTTTGAATTGTGCATAAGGTAGGGGCGCTACTTTTTGGCCTGAGATCATTCTTCTGACTAGCTGTAAATCAGCGTTTTCAGCTGTCATTTCAGCGACACGTTGTAACATTTGTGTACTAAAATGTTCTGACACCACTACTTGTTCTTCTTCCACATTAAGTACGTGGACGATAGTAGAATCACTAGTTGTAGGGGCGCTTATTGGAACGTACTGTCGCGATAGCATATCTGCCCATAACAATTGTTTGCCAGATACAAACTGTAAGGTGTAGTCATAATTCAACAGTCTGAGAAACAACCTTTGTACTCGTACTGGAACATCGGCGAGGGGTTTCTTGCTTATAGCTATTAGTGGTTTATGATCAGTTTCTAGGGTAAATGGCATATCATAGATAAAGTTGTGAAATCTTTCACATCCTAAAACCATACCTAGTGTTTCCTTTTCTATTTGGACATAAATATTTTCAGCTGCGATTAGAGCTCTAGATGCGTAAAACTACCGGTCTCTAGTGTCCTTCTTGTTCTTGTAACGGCACAGCGCCTATGCCTGACTGTGACGCATCAGTTGATATTTTCTCCTAATGTTTGGATTGAAGAACACCAGTAGTGATTGTTTAGATAAAACATCCAGTAGATATTGCCATTCAGCTGCATGTTCTGATGCCCATTGCATTTCTGCATCTTTACAAAGGAGATTTTGCAGATGCTTGGTGCGCTCAGTAAAGTGTGGTATATATTTTGACACATAGTTGGCTAGACCATATATTCTCTGTATGTCAGCTTTTGTAGTTGGCGTTGGCACTGTTTTCATTGCTTGCACTCTATCTTCATCGATAGTGATTCCTTTAGCTGACACTTTTTCTCCAAAAATGTAAATTCAGTCTTTTTAAATTCACACTCTTTAGGATTTAGCTTCATTCCTTTCTGTTTTACTACGTCTAATACTTGTAGAAGTCGTTCATCATGTTCTTTCTCAGAGTTACCCCAAATGATGATGTCATCCATATACACTCTGACCCCTGGCCACGATGCGAACATAGCGTTGGCTGTCTTCTGAAAGACCTCTGGTGCCACTGAGATACCAAATGACATACGGAGAAATCTGTATCTTCCGTACGGTGTATTAAATGTACACAGCTTGCTTGCCTTTTCTGTGAGTCTTATCTGATAAAATCCACATTGGGCATCTATCTTCGAGAAATGAGTAGCTCCATGCAGATCAGCTAGGACTTCTTCTTTGGTTGGTAATGAATTATGCTCTCGCATGATATTTTTGTTAAGGGCTCTAGGATCTAAGCTCAGACGCAGAGAACCATCAGGTTTACTGACGACCACGAAGGAATTCACCCATTCAGTTGGTTCATTCACACGAGTAATAATCCCTTGTTTTTCTAAGTTTTGTATCTCTTGTTCTAGATGGGGTTTTAAGGAGACAGGTACTCGTAGTGGTGGTTCTATGACAGGTGTATAGCTCTGTTTCAGCTTTATGTTGCATGTATATTCTAGGTTTTCTATGCCTTGAAAAACTGATGAATACTTTTATAGTAAGCTATCTAGTTCTTGTGTCTCTTTTGGCTGACATTTATATAATATATATTTTCTTTAATAGAGCCATTTTCATACAAGCATGTAGTCCTAGGATTGATACTTCTTTGTCTTTGATGACTATAAATTGTAATTTGTAGGCAGTGCGTTTATACACTACTTTTACTTCACATGTTCCTTTTACTGGGATAGGCGTACCTCCATAAGCGACTAATTTGTCTTTAGTATTTTCAGCAGATGAGATAGTCCTAATTTCATCATGGCTTCATATGAAATGACATTACATTCAGCTCCGGTATCTAATTTAAATTTTACAAGGCGGTCATTTATTTTTAAGGTTATTAATAGTTCTTTTGAGTTTTCCTGCGGATTTCTTTTAATTGCCTTGACATACAACGGCTCTTGTTGTTCATTTTCTAGAACGCTGTCTTTCTGCACATCATGCACACGATTGTTTTTAGTTTTTGTTTTAGAACGACAAACAGAACCAAAGTGGTTTTTCTTTCCGCATAGGCGACAGGTTTGGCCATATGCTGGGCACTGTGCATATTTATGATTTTTTCTGCATTTATAACATGGTTTGCTTTTTTCAGGTGACTCACTCGTTTTGAATTGCTTAGTAGAACCCGATCCCCTTGCTCTCCGTCGTCCGTCTTGCTTGTTTATTTTATTCACTTTGTTTAGAGTTTCAAGTGGCTGATGGAAGACGTGCAGTTGAGCTTGCGTAGTTTCAGCAGCTTTACAGATAGCAATTGCTTGCTCTAATGTTAATTTTGTTTCTCGCAATAAACGATCACGTACTCTTGTGTCACAGATTCCATATATTATGTGATCGCGGATAAGAGAGTCTTTCAAAGCATCATAATTACATGTTTCTGCTTTAGTTTGTAAGTCTAATAAAAATGTTCAAATGGTTCAGCTTCTGCTTGAACGCGTGTACGAAATAGATATCATTCGTATGGTCCATTAACTGTTGGCTCACAATATGCGTCAAATTATCTAACACTACTGTGTAAGTACGTTCAGCTTCATTATTAAAAGTGAAAGTAATATATACCTCTATAGCGGCGGGGCCTGCGACGGTTAGCAGCAAGGCGAGTTTTTGTTTATCACTCATCTCCGTCGTAGAAATCGCTTCTAAGTACAGTTCAAAGCGTTGACGGTATTTTATCCAGTTTTCACGCATAATACCGGTGAAGGAGAGGGCATCCGGAGGTCGTATTGGCTCCATTTCTACGATGCCGATGAGGTTTTAATAAAATTTTCTTTCAAGAGCACTTTAAGCGTGTTTTTCTTCTGGCCTTCAACCTCGATTACACATGGAGTGTATAATCACTCTCAGCAATTACCACCCTGTATGTTTAGAGAATTACAGACTGGACTGTAGATGCAAGGGTGGTCCTCACTATGGTGTGTAAGGAGTTGGTCTCGGAATGCATGTTACAGAGCTAATTTGTAACTTTAACTATGAGGCCCCCGTAAACATATCAATTTGGAATGTCTTCATAAAACTTATTCTTTTCTTCTTTATTTTGATTTAATATAATTTGAAATTTCTTTTCGTTTTAAAATGTAATTTAAAGTTTCAAGATGTCTGCTGTTATGGAACGTTACCAGATAATAACCAATGTCTATAACGATGAGCTCTAATTAATGTCTCTTGCTTTTATGGTCACCATGCTGCCTAGTCCTAAATTCGAAACTTTAACCTATCAAAAACCTTTTGTTTCATTTTGGGAACAATTAAATATACTTTATAATTAAGCTTATGTTCCATTAAAGAGTTTCGCTCAATTAGAAATTCGGAACAATAAACCTATCAACATTGTGAAACTAAATATGGAACCTTCTGTCTATTTAATATAATTTTCAACTAAAGGAAAACTAATGCTTGAATTTGTTTTTAAATAAATTGCAGCATTTATTTCTGATAAAATTATGCAATATCTCATAGTTCAGAAATTATGTCTTAGAAAGATTTTACTTTTGTTAAAATCTAATTCTTTTCCATTCATGTCAAATAACCGTAACAGTGCTCACATGCTAACACTAACCAGCTCGTGTTACGATTTTGAGTGTGTTACTCGGAAACTACTCGTTGGAATTCAATCAAATTTTAACGGTATAAACAGTTTTATGTACTTTAAATTCCCCAAATTTCATCATCCTAGACATTATAGAACCTGAATTATTAACATGTTCATCTTGGTGGTGGCATTTTTATTTCTGTTGATTTCTCAGTTAGCATTCAAATTTGATAGGGACAAAATGCATACTATACCATGATTTATTATATGTATCATTAACTATCATTAGTTTATTGTCACCCTGTATACATATTTGTCTGTAAAAAGAAAATTAATAACTTGAGCACCCCTCTAATGTTTCTCATCTTCTATTTAATGATTGTTATCTATTTACTTTATTATATTTAAATTTTATTTGGCCTTTCTACATTCATCTAAATAATAAACTATTACCTTATATCCTGAGTCTTAAAGCAATGGATACTTTAAATAAAAAGAATGCGTCCATATTGTAATTTTGGATACAGAGAGAATTAGTCTTGATACACTGGGTTAATACGGTCACAACACAACGCAATGTAAATTTAAAATAATCTGATACCTGCTTAATTGAAAGATTGTTTAATTTTTGATTTAACTTAGAAGGGATTAAATTCCTTTTAAACATTTAAGTTCACATTTAGTTTTGAACAGGTAGTAAACGCAGTTCAAATCATGGTGAGTTAAATTGAGTTCAAACAATTTTCCATATGATTAAATTATCATTTCTAATTTAATAGGAATTTTGCTATGCAAATAATATATTTTTACTATATCAAAAGTCACACCCCACATTTTGGGACGTTAGAGACCAGGATTCGAATAATTACTCCGGAATTTGTCGTTTGCATTAAGTTTATTTGTTCTTTCTCTTATTGCTTTAAGATCAGAATCTTCAAAAGTGGTCGGCAATAACATAAACATGAAAAAATAGTCAGGTTTTAAATTAAGGCATATTAATTATATGATGTCAATATGAAGTCAATATGCCTTTTTAAAATCTGACTAATTTTTCATTTTCATTTTACTTCCTACCACTTTTGAAGTTCCATATGGTGACTTTATGGTTAAACAAGATTTCACCTTATGGTGACATATGGAATTTTGACTCCATTTCAGCATAAGGAAAAGAAGTTGATACTGGTGTCCGGTCAAAAAATAAAAATTTGGAGAAAACCCCTTAATAATTATTAACGGAAGAATGGAGCTGCATATTATTTTTACAATATCCACCTGTCTATCCGTCCGTCCGTCCGTCCCATTCATAATTTCCGCATTTTTTGAGGTAGAAGGTTGATATTCTCATACAAACAAACACAGATATGTAAAAGAAGTCTTATAATCTAGATACTAAAAATCTTGCGTGTATTTATTTATTTATTTATTTATTTATTTATTTATTTATTTATTTATCTGTAATTCTATCTGCTCCTAGACGGTTTGAGCTAGCGACTTGAAATTTTCAGAGCAGGCTTATCAATAAAGGACCTGCTCTATCGCCAAAAATCAGCCCTCTACGACCCCCCCCCCCCCCTTCCACACTTTCTGGGGTTTTCTTTGTAATTCCCCTCAACAGATGGCGCGGGCGGACGAAGCCGCGGGTAACAACTAGTCGTATGCTACAGCTACAATGCATTTCAAGCATTATTTTTCACAGAGTTATCCCAAACATTATTTTTTTTTCAATTTGTTGCTAGTCCCCTACATGCCTTCGGGAAACAAACATCACTGAAACATATTAGGTGCAGCATGCTCTTTACACATCTAAAGTTTCAGGATAATTCGTCAAGTATTTCTCTAGATATTCGACAAAACCTTTAAAATCAAACGTGTTCATTTTATTTTGTCCAACCCCTGTATATTGTTGGTGAGGTAAAGTTCATTCCAAAAGCGTCTTTACTTGCTTGGCAGGAGTTGAACTAAGCGAAGTTGATCGGTTATAAAGTCTAGTAGTTTGAACACTCACAGCAATTTCCAAATCGTAGGACTCATTTTATTAGGTTAAAGCTCTCTGACTCGAGTATAGGAATACAGTACTTCGTAGGTAAATTGTATTGAGCCATCTTCAAGTGTTTACGATCCCCCGACTCATCTTACAGAGCCAAACACAGCTTAACGAGCCAAGTCATAACTCATTTCTGGTAGAGATACGAACACTAGTTACGAAAATATGGCGGATAGCGATACTGGACGATTTCGCCGTTCGTATTAGTAAAAAGATTAATACAAAATTATTAGAACTAATATTACTCTTCAATATGAGTATTGATGGGATAAGTTATCTAAAGACTATCTGTAGGGATAGTCTCTTCAACTCCAAGTGCGAGAACAGACTCCCTCAAAAACCCAACGATGAATAAGCATTCTCCAACGTTGTTCATCCTTCAAATTTTACCAGTTCAAGAAAAAGTGAACGAAAACAGTAATCTAAGTAACTTACACTATTCTGACAGTTTTTTTAACGTAAATTATACTTATTTAATTGTTTCAAATTTATTTGCTAATACGTTTTCTTATTCGTTATTGTTACGATTATTTTTTATTTCCTCGTTTTCATCTGAAATGACTGCTAACAACATGGCTAGTTTCTCGAAGCAAGAATACACTGCTTTGCAATGAAATTGCCCCACCCGCAAGGAGTTATCCGAATGAGCCAAAAGCAGGTATACAGCAAGAGATACATCTGAACACACCTTTATGAAGTTATGGAGCCAAGACGTGCACTGGTTTGTACAGGGTGTCCCAACTGAAAGCGGCATCAGTAGATTGAGGCACCCCTTCTAGAGGCGATGCATTGTTCCAGCCGCAGGTATAGGTGATCATACAGGTGGCGAATGTCATCTTCGGGTACGTCTGCCCAGGCCTGGGTGAACCTGCTGTATCAGTTCACGGAGGTTCCGGGGTGATCGTAAACGACGTCCCACTATGTCCCACACGTGCTGAATTGGCGATAGATCTGGGGACCTCCCGGGCCATGCCAGGGAGTTGACATCATGCAGACATGCCATGCTCATGTTTGCTGTGTGGCTTTATCCTGCTGAAAGACTGCGCCGGGTATGGTGTGCAGAAAGGGCAGTAATACGGGCTTCAGAATCTCTGTGACGTACCGTGCTGTTGTCAGGGTGCCTTGGATAGTGACTAAAGGCTTACTGGTACCGTAGCCGATGGCACCCCAGATCACGATCCCGGGTGTTGGTCCACGATGGCGAAACCGGATGTATTGTTCATTGGCACGTTCCAATGGTCTGTACCATAATCGCCCGCATCTGTCGTCGGTTTCCAAAAAAAAGCGGGATTCGTCGCTGAAGACCACCGGGCCCCATTCCATTTGCCGGTATCAACTGATTAGCCTATACAGGCACCCGGACACCCTGTATTAACCGAAATGGTCATGTCTCGTGAGCATGCATCTAATCGTTTGCTAGTCAGAGATAGACGACCCCCCCCCCCCACTAAATATGGATA
>JAHWFO010064049.1:1396635-1419741 GCA_023313115.1 Rhysida immarginata | reverse complement strand
CCCCCCCCCCCCCACTAAATATGGATAAGGTCGGATAACTCCTTGTTGGTGGGGCAATTTCATTGCAAAGCAGTGTAGATCTAAACAACGGAGCTGTGTATCGGAACCTTATAGAAATTAAGAAGGGTGGCTGACATAATTTCACCACGGAGGTCGAATAGGATATTAACTAAAATAAAATGTCACTATTTCCGTTTCCATTATTGCAGGGAGTTTAAATCATTGATCTAAAACTCATCCTTTTTTCTGTGTTTCAGATTGCTAAGGATACTAATATGAGCCGTCCTCTTCAGCAATATGTCGTAGTTTCATTTAGCCTACCCAAAGGAATGTAAAAGGAAGCTTGCATATTTATAAAGAGAACGATGTAACGGTTACAACAAAAATATTCCTTTGACATTTGTGCAAATCCATTCTGTTAAATGATGGTGAATTTATTGCATTGTACATTATAAGGTGAATGTATTGTAAAATCATTAAATGACTGTGTAAAAAAATTGATATTTAAAAATTTTAAAAAGACGTTGTTTCTCTTCCTGTTGTTGCCTACCATTATGAAAACGGCGATCGTTATTCTCGATTAGCAACAGATTTATCATTAAATCTTTGCAACAGATGTATCATTAAAATCCTTTTTTCTGCCTACAAGCTTGAAATTCTATCTTCTGTTGGAAACTTTTGATTATGAAGATGATAAAATAGAAATACAGGTCGGTATTGTAGCGTGCCAATGTATGGCATGCACAGCCAAAAGGGAGGAGTGACTAAAAGTAAGTGAGCAAGGGATAAAAGAAAAAAAAAAAAAGAACTAGGCACAAAAGTTACCAAGAAAAATTGTAAACTTTAATTACAATCTCAAAATTGAAACACAAAACAAAAAAAAATACAAAAAAAAAATAAATATGATACAAAAAAGAAAGTCCAGCACAAATCGCAAAAAAATCTTGATAAAAAAAAAAGTTGATTGAAGAACGGGATAGAAGACGAGATTCACGGCGAACGAAGGCACACACAGCAGAAGATTTTGACCGCGACGCCAGAAGCCACAACAGGACGAACCCCGACGGCAGACGGACTAGGAATAAATAATGAGTCCGAAAAACAGCAGACAGACGAAAGACTTGAAGAAAACGAAATCGGAGAAACTGAAGAAAGGCCGAGGCACCTGAAAAGAAATAAAGGAAAACCAAGCAGAAAAGGAGAAGGCAAGCGAACCCAGGGAAGGGTAAATCTAAAAGAACTACACACTAATAATAGGAGTGAAAAGTAAAGCGGGTTAAATAAATGTTAGTGAGAAATAAAGGGTAAGCTTAACCTAAACCAAACCTGTGGGAAGGTGCCTCGGGAGGAACACGAAGAAAGGAAAAAATGTCCAAGACATCACGTCAAGAGGCGGAGAAAGAGCCACGGCGCACGATGACGGCAGATGACGATGAACTGGCCGCACATCCTGGAAGGGCTGAGAAAACGATAGCTAACGTCGGAGCGAAGAAAAAACAATAAGTTCTCATAGTAATCTGGAGGATGAGAAAAGTCCACAACACGGACATACACGGTCCGAAGAAAAATCATACATAATACACAAGTATAAATAGGGCCTAAACTTTTAGCGCCCGACTGAAAAACACAGTCCTACGTGGACAGAATACAAAGAAGCATTTACAATAAAGTAAAAAAAACTGGCAAACGAAATCCTAACCCATCCTGGAAAGGAATAAAAGCCAACAAGAAAACTTGAGGCAATAGCCACCCAAGTGGCTAGATGAGCTGCCGACGAAAAACTACCAAGAACACCAAACAACTCCAAGGCAGAAAGAAAAAAACACGCGCGCAACAATACCAACAAAACGAGGCACGAAGGCAAGCACACGAAGAAAGAACGCTAAAAAAAAAAATAAATGAACAAAGATACAATCATTGTTACAAAAACACATGAACAAAAAAATAGGCTTAGCAAAAGGGAAAAATCACAATTAAAAAAATAATAATACGCACAAAATAAATAATTAAAAAAAAAATGTTACTCAGAAAAGGCGCGTAACAGTATACAAATGTAAACTTGTGTAAATAGGTGTATACACGTGAGTAAATTTGTGTAAATAGGAGAATACACGTGTGTAAAATTGTGCACATAGGTGTATACACGTGTGTAAACTTGTGTAAATAAGCTGTACAGATGTGTAAATTGTGTATACATGTGTGTAAATTTGTGTACATTTTTGTATAAAGGTGTGTAAACTTTTGTAAATAAGCTGTACAGATGTGCACATAAGCGTAAACACGTGTAAATGTGTGTGTAAATAGCTGTATAGACTTGTGTGATTTGTTTATACTGTATGAGCATTTATTTTGAGACAAGTGAATATCTCGGAAACTAAGCATTGTACCAAAAAGTGTCCAAAACCAAAAAGGAATTTTTCGTGGGGGAAATTAATTAGTTAAAAAATTAAACCCTCCTCCCCTTTGTGAAATCTTAAATAGGAACCCCTATTTTAATGGTATGTTCAGATTGTAAACAATTGTCGAGAAATGTTAATCCAACCGCATTCTTGGTGTTTTTTTCAAATAATCCAACCCTTTAGGAGATAGAGTCCCTGACAAAGAGATAGAGAGTGGATCTTACAGACATTCCTATTCTACTTTTTAATGGTCTTTAAGAAAAAACATAAGAATTAGTTAAAAAAAAAAAAAAAAAGGAGAGGAACGCTAATCTTACTTGCGGCGGAGAAAGACCAGGGTGGCTGGTAGAAGACAAGAAACGGTAAAGGCCAGCGGGCGGCGGAGTGGAAAGAAAACTCATATTATTCAAAGTAAAGTCTTAAAACTAGGCGCGCTAAGGACGGACGAAAAATAACTAGGAGAAAAAAATCGTTTTAGATTTAAAAAAAACCCACACAAAGTCAGAAAACAAATAGATTACATAATTCCACGTCGAAAGCTGGGCGATGCCGATGCCGAATGACACGAGGCTACGCTGAAGTAAATGAGGCCTGACGTTCCACGTCACAAAATGTGAAGACAATTCGCTCAACATAATAAAAAGAAAAACGTGCCGGACCAATTCACAGGATTTTAAGTAGGGAACAAACTCGTAGCAGAACTATCCCATTGATAGTTTGAAAAATAAATGAAAAAGTTGAAGACCACATCAGGATGGCGAGAATCCAGCAACAAAGTCAATGATAGGAGACCTTCTCCCAAGCTGCGATGTGTCCTTACAACTGCCACGGCACAATCTGACCAAACTGGCCCAAAAACACTAGCAATACAAGTAGGTTTAACCCTATTTATGAAAACATAAATTAAACCACGGTCTATAGATATTCATGGTCATAGCTCCATTGTTAAAATGAAGTTAAAGTCTCTAGCAGCCGGTAGGGCGGTAACTCTATTGAAAATTGGCCCTGCATGTACAGTCAGCCCAACTGCGCCTGCAGCGCTGCCCTATGGGCAGATAGAAACTTTACTTTCATTTTCAGTTTAAATGAAAATCTCTTTCGCAGATCACGGTCGGCCTTAGTGCGATCTACGCGGCACCTGGCGCGATATGTTTTCCTTAGCTTCTCGAAACAATGGAAAATGGCCGAAGCTCGATGACTATGTATATCTATACACCGTGATTAAACTAAGCTCTCGAGCGCTTCTACGCCGCGCCAGGGAAAAGCCCACAACAACAGTACGCGACAGAATCCGTGCGAAACAACGATTGATAATAGAAATTAATCTAAGAAATACTTAACCTACTAACACTTAGATAAAGCATTGTTAAAGGGAAAAACTGCCCAAGAAATACCTTCATTTCGACCAGAATTTTTAACAAACAAAAAATGCATTAAAAATTATTTAAAAGCAAAAAAAAAACATTTGGCCCCGGCGTTGGGCAACAATTCAGGTAAGAAAACTCAGCTTCAGCGGCAAATTATAAAAAAAATGGCACAAAATCCTTCCATTAAAGACGGAAAGAGCGCTGGCCGCAAGAAAGATTTCCAGGATACCACCTGCTCCAATGGGACCGCGAAAAAGAACGAGAACCGAAAGAAGCCTAAAAAAGGGGTGAAGGGTCCACGAACGTTCGGCAAGATCGGGGGGGGGGGGCAGCAAACAAATATGTCTAGATTTTTTAGGATCACTAAAGACTCCCCACCGAATCAAAAAAAAATTTAAAAGGAAACTTTTTTTTTTAAATTTAATTTAATCTACAACGAATAATCCTATCAAGGCTTCCAACGCGCCACAAAAATTTTATACAGGAAAGGTTGACATAAACAAAAAAGGCACTAACTCAAGTTCAATAACAAAAAAAACCCCGCCCCATCCGAAAGAAAAGCTCGGAATAAGAACACAACTCAAAGCCAGAAGACAAACTTCAAAGCAGCTAGATAGTTCCCTCCTACAGGCTCCTAACGGCTCACAGGCCTTAACAAGGAAACCAACATCAAAGGAGGAAAACATCAAAGCTGGCTACAGAAATTAAACAAGCAGAAAATTCGGTAAAGGGTGATTACACAAAACATCCACGACTTTCGTAAAGCAGTGGCCTGAGACCCTTAAAGAACTTTGCAAGTCCACCATCCTATTCGGCACATCTGGCCCTCACTAGGAACGAACCTTGCGCAAGTTCCTGGAAAAAAACGCCCAGTTCGGTGCTCCGCATGCTCTTAAAGACGCTCCTGCCTGCTTAAGAAATGAGCCATGCGCGGGAACAGAAGAGATGAGGCAAAACTACAACGAAAAGTCGCTGAACCCAAAAGTAAAACCCGAACAATAAGCCAAACAGAGCTTCCGAGGGGACGAAAGGAAAGGAACAAGGCTAAAAGGAAACGAAAATTTCCAAAAGGACCGTCACTACTTACCACAAACTTCCCACATATGTTCAAAAAAAACAACAAATTAGGCAGGCTTAACCAAAACTACAAGAGAAATTAAAACAAAGGGAAATTCACAAGGGGAACTACCCTTAAAAGGCCAGGAAGAATCTTTTCCAAGGCCTGGCCAAAATTTTTTGGAAAAAAACTAACTGTTGCGTGCTCTTATCAAAAGCACGAACACGTCAGTTAAACGTCGAAACCGAGAAGGTAAATAAGAGGCCCCGAAATAGGCGAGCATGTTTGGTTTGGCTAAAAAATAAAAGATAAAAACCCAAAAGGGAAAATAAATGTAAAGTAGGAAGAAGTGAAAAGTGACACGAACGTCCAAAAAAATAAGCCTTTATTACAGAAAAAGAGAGTGAATGTGCCCGCGAGAGTTAGAAACAGGCATACAAAATACAATAACATTCTCTAAAATTGATAACGGACGAATGTTAGAGAGGTTAAAGACTGCTGGGGAGCCGCAGAAAAGATAAAGGCGCAACAATCCTGGAGCCGTGCACAAGATGGAGGTACCGTGGTCGAGGCCAAAACAGAATTCTTTGGAAATAAAAGGGAGTAAAAATCCGCCGCACTTGAATGACTGATATGGACGAAAAAACATCTCCCATAAAAATAGTTCTTGGGTGTGATGAAAAGTAGTTCGTAACTGTAAAGACAAAAGGGTGGAGTAAAATACAGATAACAAATGTTATTAGTTAAATAGGAAAAACAAAAACCAGTGAGAATTGCGGGAACGAAGCAAGAGATTAAATAAATAAAATTGACAGTCTGAGTAGTAAAAAGGAAACCCATAATCCACTGAGTTGAAAAATGTCCGCTGAATACAAGGCGTTCCGAAGAAATAACACTGAAGGTTCATAGTTCTAAAGATGAAAGAAATTTGCGTCATTGGTTGAAGTTACGAACGAGAAGAGTCCTAGGGGTGAGCTGCGCTATGGACGAGCAAAAATTATCTTAGCAGGAAACATCCTCTAAAAATAAAAGGAGAACTAACAAAATAACACTAGCGGGGGGGGGGGGGGAGGTTGAGCACAAGTGATACAAGGAAAAGTGAAAGGCGAATGGTAAGAAAAAAACATAACAATTAGTAAAAAAAAAACCTAAAAATGGGGTGAAGGGTCCATGAACGTTCGGCAAGATGGGGGGTGCAGGAAAAAAATATGTCCACATTTTTTGGAGCGCTATACTATATAAATGTATAAGTAGTTGTAAAGATGTATAAATATTTATGCAAGCTTATGTAAATATGTATATACGCGTATAGTAAACATTCCGTTAATGAGTCTTAAGTCTTGTATAATCGAGTCAATTGACCCGAGAATGGCGACTCGGCAATTCGGGTAAAACAACTCTTACTGATATGTGTGCAAAGAATCTCTTTAATGGGTCGTATTGGAAGAATCATAGGACTCTCACAAGCGGGTCATTTGAACCGCATAATTCTGTGAGTGAACGAAGTGCGGGTCATATTTAAAATGGACTTGGCCGTCCGGAGTGGAAATAGGGATGAGGTTTATGATGGTGTGGGCGAATTACAGTACTTTTAACTAAAAAGGTTATTATTGATCTAAGGAGTTTAAATGATTAATTTTAATTTAAATGAGTTTAGTCTCCTTAAAATGGGGAAAATCGTGAAATAATAAAAACAAAAAATAAAAATAAAGTCACCAATCTTGAAGAAACTTGGGAGATGAAAGAAAACTCAAAGGATGTAGTCTATTGAAGATGTTGTTGATAGTAGAAATAAAACCAGTCTATTGAGGATGTAGATGAAGTTCTTGTGCAGATAATGTTGATAGGGAAAAACGATAATCTTGAAGTACAGATGAAATTTTGAAGGGGTGATCCAAATCTTTGGGATAAATTTTATATAAAAACGTTTTCGAGAATTTTTTTCTCATCATCAGTTGATTAAATATTTTTGAATGGAACCACGCTCCCTCAAATGTCTGTCGACAGATACAAATGTTCGGTTATTTGGCAAACGTCTATTCGGAAAGCGTTCTTGGTAGAGTCTTCTTGCTTCCACAGCATTTCCGTCCGCAAGACCAATACATTAGGTGCATGTCAGTGTATTCTGCACTGGAATACGTGTACATGACTTTTTTTTACATAAATCGTAATGCGTATGTCAAAGCACGCAAACGTTCTGAAATTGATATTCCTAGTGAATGTACAGTAGTGAAACTACAGTAATGGAAACAACCATACACAACTAATGGAACAACCCTAAAGTAGGTTTAAATGGAACAAACCACTCAACCTAGTGTTGGGTCGAAATGCTGGAACTGCTAAAATATCGTCCGCTAACTACCGTGCTTCCCTACTGTATGATATTGGATTACTCGCAAACAAATCGTTTCCAGACAAAGTGCTATAGAACATTTTCGTCTTCTTTTGACCTGAAGAATATGTCACTAAATTTATTGTACATAATTTTGAAACACCCTGTAGAATGTATCAATCGGATAACACATGCAAGTCTCTGGCTGCGATTCTTCTAATGGACATTTTATGTATGCATTAGAATGTTGTGTTGGAAGATTTAAAAAACCTCTCTGGTTTCATTATCATAGTGATACGTTTATATTAAACATATTCAGACTTTTTACATTTTTTAAAGTAGGTGATGACTATAAAGGTAATTACGGGTTTATAATTTCTTCAGAATTATGGAGCTTAGGTGTCGCATATTTTACTAGGGGAAAATCACAGTTATCTGAAATTAAGGTCACTAAAAGTGGAAGTGGAAAGAGTATTTAAATAGTCCAAAATTTTTTCAATATTTTATATATATCTCTCTCACGTAGATATTACTAATGAGATGGTTCCAACTTATTTTAGTCTCTGTAAACAAATGTCACTATTAAGGAAAAATTAATTAGTGTTATTTTAACTTAGGGCAAATTACATTTTTGTGAAAAGTACATTTTTGAAATGTGAAAAGTACATTTTTGTAATTTTGTAACAATATTTACAGTATATTATTTAAAACTTTTTGATTTATAATTGTAATCACAAAGAGTGAAAATTAAAATTCTTTTAGGGTCTTACCACCCTGTGTTCAATTTTCATTTTAAGTTTTCCTCCAGGGTTCTTGTCATCTTTCTTTTCTTCTCCATACGCAATTTGTAGTCAAAACGAAAATAATGTCAAAATATACTTCTAAGTACAAAACTGTTTATTTGTTAAAAGCGTACAATATCCATATGCATCAAACAACAAAGCAAAACTTTATAGTAGCAAAATGGAATATCACAGACACAAATAACAACCATGATCCCAAACATTTCACTACAAAAATATTTAAAAAGAATTCTTATAATTTTTTTTAAAATATTATGATTGCAATATATGATTTGTTTTCTTCAATATTGTTTACAATGAAAAATTTATTTCCATCACTAATATCTGTGACTTTAATTTTTTATTTTTTTTTATTTATTTGTTATTATCATTACATATATCACGATCATGATATTAAGTTTTAATTATAAAAATATTTTTAAAAAAATCACTCACCAACAAAAAATCATATTTCAAATAAATTATAAAATAAATAAAAAAGACAAAAATTAAAGTAATGTTAGCAAATTTATTTTAAATATTTAATATTCGTCTAATAGCGGATCTAGAGCAGCGCCCTATCAAAATACATGAAATTTACTCGTGAAAAGTGTGTATGAATGCTACTTTATTTTACATTTAAACAGAATAGTTCAAAATTTAATATTGGCACATAATAAATATCTTACCAGTGAGATTGCCTTCTAGACTTTGAATGGTATAGGTTTCATTATTTAGTCCTGCAAAAGCATATATAAAATGGCTACAAGAAAATGGGTCAATATTTTCGGGAGTAAAATATCCAATCCCTGGACGTGCATGAGCCCAGCTGCTATAATAGCAAACAATCTTTGCCAATGGATCTAAAAAAAAATTTAAATGATTAGATGAAATTAATTATTGTAAATAACATTCAATGTTAATAATTTAATACTGAGAATTTAAATTCTAGAAATTGTTTTGGAACTTAGATATAATGGGTAAGTTTAATGTCGCGCACATCATGGCTTAATGAGCTGTAATTCAGTGAACACACATTGAGTTTCGATTTCCTCCCGGTAGATGGCAGTGCGGACTTTTTCGAATGTATCAATCGGTATTAGTGATCTCGTGTTCAGAGACTTCATTTGGAAGCATTTGTTGTCTATGGTGGCAGAATGTTGTTTTGAAAGGAACATTCCAAACACGTCATTCCAGCCACGTATGTGCACGAAATACATAAAATCACCCATTTGGTTGATTTTCCGTGATAATCATGAAAATTCAGCAATGCTTGCTCCCGAAACACGTCATTTCGGCGATCAGTAAATATTCATTCTTTGGAATGAATTTTTCTTTCAGCGCGTTATTTCCCGTGAGATATGGCCCCTTCGCTCGCCATATGATCCTATGAGGTTATTTGAAAATTTGGTTTATTTGAATAGTAGACACACGATTGCTGACCTGAAAACGAACATCATATCAGCCATTTCTAACATCAATACTGCCATGCTTCGCAGAGTCTCACGAAATCTGATAAAACAAACACGCTTTGGTATTCGCGAAAAAGGACGTCATTTCTAACATTTATTGTAACACGTAAAGCTTGTCTGCCAAAAATAAAAGCCAACATTGCAATTAATCCGTCTGATATTTTACTTTCATTTAAATTCTCAAACTGGTACTTTGCGGCAGCTAAATTTGATGTGCGCGTCTTAAACTCACTCTGCAGGAATGCAATTAATATAGTAAAAGAGTATATAGTATTTAAAACGAATTAATCAATTCAAATAGTGAATAAGAAGCATTTACAATTTTAAAATGTCTAGAGATAGAGGTAAACCTTCAACCCGTTCTCATAAGGGCTCAGCCAACGATTACCCATGTGAATGTTCAGAACTATTGATACCAGCATCATTAATTGAAACATCTTTAATTGACCTTTTGCAATCATCCTGCTTTCAAAAAATATTCATTGAGATGTTCACTGATACACTAACCGAAATAATTAATCAGCATATCCAACCTTTAATCAACGAATCAATGGGACGACTTTCAATTTTCGAAGAAAAATTAAATTCACTCTAAGTACAAATTAATTCTCTACAAGACGAAATTTCACGAAAATCAGACGCACTAGAGCAATATTCAAGGCATAACGACCTTAGAATATTAGAAGTTCATGAGACAAAAGATGAAGATATCCGAACAACAATAACTAACTTATGCTCTGAAAAGCTTCCTCCATTGTCCATCGTATTGGCAACCACCGACCTGGCAGTCCTCGGCCGATCATTTGTCAATTTATCTCCCGAGACAAACGTAATATTCTACTAAATAACAGATACATGTGCAAATTAAAAGGAACGTAGATCCTCTTCGTGGAAGATCTAACCAAAGCACGTCTTCACCTGTTTCAGGTTTGGTTTGGTTTGTTTGGTATTAACGTCCTTTTCAACTGCTATGGTCATTTCAGGACGGCGTTATAGGGGCCGCAAATTTTGCCTCGCAAGGGTTCTTTAACGTGCAGCCGGCAAACGACTACACGGGACCAACGGCTTTACTTCCCTTCCGAAGGAAGTGCGTGATCTCAGGATTTCCCCCTGAAAAATCCTCGTCGTCCTCGGCCGGGATCGAACCCGCGTACTCGGGCATCAGAGGCGACCACGCAACCGCTGAGCCACCGAGGCCGATACCTGTTTCAGGAAGCCAGAAGACTTCCTTGTCACAGGAAGGTTTGGACTTATAATGGCCGGATAGTCACGAAAGACCACGATAATAGAAATACCACTACCACCAACATCAATGAACTAAACACATTCGCTAAATCAAATCAAACTTTGTAAAAAACAATTTCTGTTAAATAACTTAAAAATTGCTTCTATTTTTTTCTTGTCACACCGGTGTATTCTAAAACTTTGATTTTTAATTTAATTTTTAATATTAATCTAACTTTAACTTATATCTCTTTTGCTTGCGCTTCTTTGTTATTGTTGTTTCTTTGAATTTTTCCTTTCCTTCTCAAATTCAGTTGTCAAATCCTCGGAGAAGAGGAGAAGCGAAAAAGAAGAACTCTGAAGATTTTACACAGGAAAAAAGAAAAACAAGAAAAGCTGTTATCCCGAGCCGGAATAGACCCGCCAGAAAGAGAAAGAAGCAGGAGAAGAAAGACGATAAGTGGGTTTTGTGCGCAGAATCAGCCCAGAATCCATCGAAGGGAAATAAAAGGCGAGACTCGAAAGAAGAGAGAGAGAGAGAGCAAGTGATCGTCATCGGACACGTTTAGGAAGGAAGGTGGACTCTCCAAAGGCGACAAGGAAAAGCCATGGATGGGAAGGAAGTACAGAAGATAGCGGACGGAAGCACGAGGAAAGTAAGAAATTGAACTCAGCTAAAATTTCATGAGCTTCTCGTTATATTTTTAAAGAGTCCGTCCATGATGATGTTGATGTGAGATTTTTATTGATAACATTGTGATGCTATGCATGAGAGCATTGTTAGATTATATTACTTTGCTACCATTGTTGTCTTCACTTGTACGTTCCATTTTGCTGTGTGATGATTAAAAAGAATTTTTGTACCACTGCCGTTCGTCTCTTGCCTACAGGTTATGGGCCCAGATAATATGCGATATAATTTTTATATATATCACCAGACTGCTGTTTCGCCTCCGTTTGATGCTGTTTTTTCATCACAACTGTAAGTTACCGTTTTCCTTTGAGCTTCTGTTGTTAAGCCTCTCTACATTTCGATAATTTAACAATGGCGACTGTTGAAGAATTCAACGCTCTTAAAGCTGAACTGCAAGCTCTTCAAACTGCAATGGCCAAAACCCAGAACTGTCGCAAGTACATTTTCCGTTGGCACTTTACCTGAATCAAAACATTTAGATGGTCATAAACATTTTCCAGATTGTAAATTTCTGATGCAAAATTTCTTAATTGACTGTGGTTTATGGGAATGTATTGAAAAATGCGATCAAATGGATAAACAACTTGATCGCTGGGCTTTAGCCTACATAAACCTTTCTCTAAAACCAACTGCAGCGTCAATTACGAAAAAATGCAAGACTGCCAAAGAAGCCTGGGATGCTTTATCGCTAATGTATGAAGATAAAAATATAGTTCGCCTTGTTGGTCTTTATCAAAAGCTTCTTGCAATCCGTTTTGAATATTCTTTCTCAATGGATGATTATTTAAATAAATTCACCTACATCGCTGAACAACTTGAAAGTGTTGGCAAACCATTTGATGATCAAGTAATGGGTGGATTCATATTAGCGAAATTACTTGAACGCTAAAGACCACTCGTGTTAGGTATACGTGGTTCAAAACAAGACACAACAACTTCTTTTGTCAAGAATCTACTACTGGAAGATGCTGCACATGAATTTAAAGAATCTTCGCATTCAGCACTGCATGCAAAAAAACAGTCTGCATATTCTAGCGCTAAATTTGTTCGTTGTTTTACTGTAACGAAAGAGGTCACAAATCTAATCAGTATCCGAAACCTCCTAGAAAATTAAAAAACACTCCGAAACATGCAAGTGAAAAGAAGTGTTCTGCCAACGCAGTTTTTTCTCATTCATCGTCGTCAGAATCTGCGCTCTTCACAAATTTGAAGTCTGCTCCGCAAATTTCCTCTGTACTTCCTGCACCTGTCTTATCTGACGAGAATGAATGGTTTATTGACTCCGGCGCTTCCAATCATCTTATTTGCTCATCTTTTTTTTCATGAACAACATTACCACTTGAAGAAATACGTTTTGCAAATGGAGATAAGCTCACTGTTACAGGTCATGGAAATATAGCTATTCCAGTCCCTAGTTGAAGATGTTCTGTCAGTTCCCACGCTTACATTAAACTTGTTAAGCGTCAGTAAACTTGTACACCATCCGTTAAACCTCTCTGTACTTTTTGATAAAAGTGGTTGCAAAATATTTACAGATAAGTCAGTTATTAACAACTGTTCAATTCTAGCAACAGCCACAGAAATTAATGGTTTATATCGTCTAAACAAAGAAACCTCATTTGTTTGTGCCGTCTCCAAACCACAAAGTTCTTCTTATACTTGGCATTGTCGATTTGCTCACCTTAATGCCCAATCCATGAAAGAACTTCAAAAACTTGTTATGTTAAAAATTGATTCTCAACCATCTTTTGAAAGTGATACATGCATCCGTGGTAAATCGCATCGTCTGCCATTTCCAAAAACTGCTACCACTCGAACTGCGAATCTTCTAGAATTGGTACATTCTGATTTATGTGGACCAATGTTTTTTTCCACTAAAGGTGGAGCACATTTTTTTTCTTACTTTCATCGATGATTTTTCAAGAAAATGTTTTGTTTATTTTCTGAAAACAAAAGACGAAGTTTATGAAAAATTTGTTAAGTTTAAAGCTTTTGTCGAGAATCAAACCAAGAAAAAAATCAAAGTTCTCCGCTCTGACAATGGAGGAGAATATGTTTCACAACAAATGAATAACCTACTTAAACAATCTGCCATACTACATCAGAAAACTGTTCCCTACTCACCTGAACAATATGGAGTAGCAGAACAATCCAACCGTACTTCAATGGGAAGCAGCTCGTTCTATGCTTCTTCACTCAAATCTTAACAATATTTTTTGGGCTGAAGCAATCTCTGGAGCTGCTTACGTTCGTAATCGCTGCCCTACCCGTGCCGTTAAAAATCATACTCCGCAACATCTATGGTCTGGACGAACAACCAGTGTATCTCATCTTCGCATTTTTGGTTGCCGAGCCATGGTACACGTTCCCCATTGTAAACATAAGAAACTCGATTCCAAATCCTGGGATGGCATTTTTGTAGGATACAGTGAAGAAACGAAAGGTTACCATACATATAACCCTCAAACAGAAGAAGTACATATTGAATGGAATGTAACATTTTTTGAAAACCAGTTCCCTTATGACAAAACGAATTCTCTGATTTTTGATCCATTTATGTCTTCTGCGGAAATTCCAAATATTGAGCCTTCTACCATTACAAACGTTAATGAATCTTACCCCATTATTCAAATGCTTGATATATCGTCTTAAAGGGGCAATAAATTGTCTCAATCCGTTTCTGCTCAAGAAAACTTAGAAGTTGATTTCTTCACCGAGCCTGAATCTCGACGTTATTCTCAACGTATAAGACGACCATACCCTCGCTATTTTAATGATGACAACGTTGTTTTTCAGGCATCTTTATATGAAAATACCCCACAAACACTAGCTGAAGCCTTAAATAGTGTTGATTCATTTCGTTGGCAAAAAGCCGTTGACGAGGAACTGCAATCTCATTATGATAATCATACGTGATTCCATCCGAACTTCCTCCAGGACAGAAGGCAATTTCAATGAAATGGATATTCAAGATCAAGCAGACTGCTGATGGCTCAGTAGAACGTTATAAAGCCCGTTTAGTTGCTCGTGGATGTTCTCAGAACACTATGGTATTGATTATGAGGAAACTTTCTCACCGGTCATCCGCATGAATTCTATTCGACATCTGCTAGCTCTTGCTGCTCAATATGATTGGTACGTTCAACATATGGATGTCGTCACAGCTTTTCTTCATTCTGTTTTAGATGAAGAACTCTATATACGACTTCCTTCTGGTTCTATATGCCGTCTTTTCAAGTCAGTCTATGGTTTAATACAAGCCAGTCGTTCTTGGTATCTTTTATTACATAATGTACTTCTCGATCTTGAATTTGTCCCGTCGTCATATGATACTTGTGTCTACTTCAAGCTCGAAGGGGGGGAAAACAATCATCAATGGAATCTGTGTAGATGATTTTCTGATTTTTGGTGATGATAAAACTGCTATTGACAATTTAAAAGGTCAACTTGTGCAAATATATAAAATGAAAGATCTAGGTGAAGTAAAGCATTGCTTAGGAATGAGAATCACCCGTGACCGAATTAACAAAAAAATCTTGATTGATCAGGAAGCCTATCTGAACGTTGTTCTTGGCCATTTTGGCATGTCAGAGTGTCATGGTGTATCAACTCTGTGTGAACCAGGTCTATTTTTGTCCAAGCAGCAAGAACCGCAGAATTAAACAGAAAAACAGGAAATATCTAAAGTTCCTTATAGAGAAGCAATTGGCTCACTCATATTTGCAGGTTATTCAACTTGGCCTAATATTGCTTTTTCCGTTAGTCTGCTGAGCAAGTTCAATAATAACCCTGGTAGAGCTCACTGGAAAGCACTAAAACGTGTCCTACGATACATAAAAGCAACTCTTTCGCTGAAGCTCAAGTATGAAGCAACAAACCACATTTTCTTGCATACTCTGATGCTGACTGGGCAAATTGTTTGGACACTCGTAGATCAATTTCTGGATATACATTCATGCTGTCTGGAGAAGCTATAGCTTGGATGTCTAAACAGCAGTGTTCTGTAGCTCTCAGTTCTACCGAAGCCGAATATATATCATTGAGTTCAGCAACTCAAGATTGTGCGTGGTTGCGTGCTCTTCTTCACGAACTAAACTGCAGAGAACATCAAAAAATGTGATTAGTTTATTGTGATAATAAATCTGCAATACATTGTGCCGAGAATGATAAGTTTCGTGCTCGAACAAAGCACATTGATGTCCGACATCATCACATCAAAGACAAGATCCAATGTGTGATATTAATTTGCAATATATTCAAACACAAGATATGGTAGCGGATATTTTTACCAAACCCCTTTCAAGATCAGCTCATGAAAAACATTTAATTAGTCTTGGACTCTGTTAATTAATTCTACATTGACATTCTGAATTAAAGGGGGGTGTTGATGTGAGATTTTTATTGATAACACTGTGATGCTATGCATGAGAGCATTGTTAGATTATATTGCTTTGCTACCGTTGTTGTCTTCACTTGTACGTTCCATTTTGCTGCGTGATGATTGAAAAGAATTATTGTACCACTGCCGTTCGTCTCTCGTCTACAGATGACAGTGAATCTTCCCGAGCTGGAATAGGAGAGGCCGCGGATTGCAAGGGCTCTCAGCGGAGACAACCGTGGATCGAGAATCGATGTCGGTATCAAACGGACCCCGGATCTCCTAGAAACTGCAGCCTTTCATCATGTTGTCGTCCGTTTTTAAGAACATATGACATCATTTCAGAAGAAAGAAGACAAATCCCATTATGCCAATTGCCTTGCCATCTTTGAACACGAACTGAAGAAATGTGAAGAAGTGATGTCCATTCTTCACCTTTGCAATGAATCTTTCAAGACCACACGTGTGGAATCTCTAGAGATTTGCAAAGCCAAGAACTCATCTCTTGACCTCCTCCTTAACTGTCAAACAGATTTCCAAATTTATTTACATTCTAAACTCTGTCTCAGATTAACTGTAATACCTTATTTTGTATGTGATCTCATTTTTCTTGACACTTTTATATATCTACTGAGCTTTATTTAAGTTTATTAATTTGAATACAATGACTGAATAAAGGTAGAAGCAAAATAAACAGCTAAGTGTACGTTGATTGGATAAGAGAGTGGATATAATAAAAGATATTAATACAATAGCTGGATGAAAGAGAGTGGATATAATAAAAGATATTAATACAATAGCTTATGTCTTCTTACAGTTTTAAGTTTTATTAATTTATATTAGTCTGTTATTTCTTTACCAATCTTTTTTTCTTCTTTCATCCAGCTATTGTATTAATATCTTTTTTTATATCCACTCTCTTATCCAATCAACGTACACTTAGCTGTTTATTTTGCTTCTACCTTTATTCAGTCATTGTATCCAAATTATGATACTTATTACCAATGAGTATGATTGGTTGTAGTTTATTAAATCAAATTAATCCACTGAACTATATACATGTATATAAAGGCGAGAAGCCTTTTGTGTAGCACAGGGATGATGTAAAGGACAAAATCAAGGCTCAGGACGATCAGGACGGACTAGCTCTTCTACTCTCATTTCAGGTATCATTTCATTGTTCTCATTTAACGGTGCGCCCTTTTCAGGGCGATATTCACCTCTGTTACGTCTCATGTGCTGGTCCCTGGCTTTGGAATTAATATTCCTTTAAACCAGTACATCAAGACGCTCATTATCCTCGCAAACCTGACTAAGGACATTTCTCATACTATCATCCTAATCACTCACAAGTGGGTCCCTGGCGTAGAATTAATTTTCTCGCAAACCTGACTTTATGCTTTAGAGCTAGGTACGACTATTTCTTTTAAACATCTAACTAGGTTACCAACAGCGGCTTCAGTATGCCAAATGAAGGAGAGTTCTCCGACGAGGTCGTATATAATGACGTCATCACCAGAGACAAGCGTTTTGCTCAATTTGATGCTATCATCAGTGAAAAGCAGGCAGCACTAAAGAATGATTTATGCCAGCAATTGATGACAGAAATGTATAAGAAATTTCATGAACAAACGTTAGTTTTTCTTAAAGAATTCGATTCACTGCTTAAGAATGCTCTTGCAACCAAGTCCGTGGCTGCCGGTCCCAATATTGCACCAACTCCTGAGTTGGATAAGGAGGAGCAGTACGTGGACGCTTTTTTACCACCAGTATAAGTGGGAGCAAGGACGACCCCAGTCGCAAAAGGAAGCCAGAAGATGACACCTACTACGGATGGCAACCCTTGGATTGGCGTGAAAAATAAGAAGTACAGGAAAGAGACGAGGTTAGATAATTTAAAAAAGATCGCCAACGTCAAAGAAGAAATTTTTACTGCTGCCAGAGAAAAACACAGCAGAAGTAGACAAAAGGACTCGGCCAAAAATATCAGCTAAAAGGTAAGTTCATATGTCCCACCAATTATCATACGCACTCATGGTAAGCCTTTTAAAGAAATTTTGGACGAGATTAAGAAGTTTGTACCTGTAGAAAAAATCGTAATGCATACAGTCAGAGCACAGACAGTAAAGGTGAAATGTCTAGACGAAGTTATCCATTAGAAGCTCGTCGCTGGTATCAAAGCTGACGATATTTTGAAAATTCAGCAACATCAACTGAAATCTGAGAAGGTGTTGAATTTCGTGTTTCGAAATTTGACGTTACGTACGACCTAGGTGACCTTCAAGAAGACCTAAGAAGAGCTAACTATTTCCCGAAAAAGGTAATCCGGCTTAGGAAAGCCAAAGGATCAATAGATATATCTATGGTTTTGGTTCCGTTCCCCAATAGTGAACATAACCAGTCATTGAAGACTGTCACTCATATCAGTCCACTAGCTGTTGTAGTAGTTGTCCGAGGGAACAAGAAGCCACTACAGTGTTACAACTGCCCGCGCTTCGGACACGTATCCATGTGCTGCACAGAAGACCCTCATTGCAACAAATGCGCAGAGGCCCACCAATCAAGAGACTACCCCAAGATTAAAGGACAACACCCCCCGAAGTGCATAAGATATGGAGGATAGCTATACGAAATGTCCAAAGTATCCCCAGGGGTAAAGGATGCATAGTTCCAAAGTGACCGCGGACAAATCCTATGCATCGACCTACACGGTATGTATGATCAAATTGGACAAATATGTCATTTGTTTACAAATCTAGGCAAACGTTACCCACAGTTGAGTGGGCTCCTTAAGACCAACTAATTTCATCATGGCTACACGACATTATACTGAGATCAACAAAGGTGAACTTCGGAGCGTGATATGGAACGCTAGGGGGGTTCCCCGAAAGCGTATAGAGTTTCATAACTTTCAGTTGAAGCAGGCAATCGACGTTGCTTTCCTCTGTAAAACACACCTCGAGCCAAGCCGAGATTTCATGCTAACCGATTATTGTATGTACCGCAACGATCATAGGACTCCAAACATTACAAGATGTGCCTCTGGTGGTGCTGCGACCATCATCAAGAATGAAATTAAACATCTAGAACTGATCTCATAATCTTACGCAGGTATGGAATCAGCGTCCATCATCATCAATGACGTCTCCCTTGGTGAAGTGAAGTTCGTGGCGCTCTACAAGTCTCGACGTTAGTGGTCTTGGTGAACTCTTTGATGGTAACATTCCAGTTATACAGGCTAGTGACCTTAATGCCAAACATTCAAGCTGGAATTCCAGAAAATGGAACTGCAATGGCATGATTCTATACCAAAGAAATCCTGAAGGACCATGATGGCCAACTCGATAGAGCAAACTGGACGGAAAACATCGATCAACGTGTTGAAGACATCACCAGGCGAATAAATAGTGTCACTGAAGCTAGTGCCTATCCATTGGAAAATAAATCTCCTCATCGAATTGTGCTTACCCCAGGAATCCAACACTTGATCGCAGAAAGAAACAGGACCCGTAAGCTTTGGCAACATTATCGGGTACCTTGGCTAAAAACCAATATAAAAGGTTAGTACGAAGAGTCCAGGAAAAATACGTGAGTTACGCGACGCTAGATGGAATGACAAGCTGAAAAGCTTGTCGGCTCGTGACAATTCCATTTGGAGCATGGCTAGAGGTCTGCAGAAGAAGAAGAATGAAAGGCTTCTTCCACTTCGCACCCCTGAAGGTAATTACGTCCAAACTAATCAGGATAAAGCACAACTAATTGCAGATTCCCTAGAGATGCAGTTTGTTACTCCTGATAAATATAATCCCGAGTGTCAACGCATGTCCCAGCATGTGGAAGATGGTCTTATCAAGCTTGATGAAGTCCCGCAATTTACATCGAAGATTAACATCGAAACTGGCGAGATAGCTACCATCATCAGAAATCTCACACTGAGGAAGGCTCCCGGAATAGACCAGGTAAATAATAACTCCCTAAGAAATCTGCTGAACAACATTATTAATGACATCTAAAATATCATAAGCGAATGCTGGAAGTTTTCCTACTTCCCGACATCTTGGAAGCAATCTATTGTGTTAAGTATCCCCAAGCAGGGGCAAAATCCTACAATTCCTGCGAGTTACCAAACTATCAGTCTACTCCCGTCGATGTCCAAAGTTTTGGAGAAAACTATCCTCACCAGTTTCAAGAACCACTGTCTCACCAGTGATCTACTTCAAAAAGAGCAGTTCGGCTTTCGTGACGCCCACTCGTGTCAGATGCAGATATGGATGCTTGTTGCAGATCTAAGCACCCCTTGAACACTGAACCTTTCAAGGTAGTGTGGCGTGGGGTCTTTCTTGATATCAGTAAGGCTTTCGAACAGGTGTGGCACAAAGGGCTAATCTACAAGATGATTAGAGACGAGTTTCTTCCTGATTTGATTTTGATGGTGAAATGCTATCTTAGCGACAGGTTCTATCAAGCTAAATTTGGCTAAAACTTCTCCACTCCCCGCAAAGTAAAGGCCGGTTTTTCACAAGGCTCTGTCCTTGGGCCCGTTTTATTTAATTATTTTGTACATGATTTCCCAAAACCAGAAAAATGTAATTTATATGTCTATGCTGATGATACTGCCATCATGACTTAGGCGCACCAGCCATCTCACGTTATCACTCGTCTGCAGAACGCCTTGAAGAAACTTGAAGACTGGTTTAAGTGCTGGAAGCTGAACCTTAATGTCGGAAAATGCAAAGCTGTGTACTTCCACAAAAAGCTTATGCGTCCCCCTAGATTCTCTTGTCTTATTCAATAAGGAAGTCGAATGGGTCGACAATTACAGGTAACTTGGCGTTCTAATCGACTCAAGACTCTCATGGAACTCTCACGTGACTTACGTTCTGAACTAAGCAAAGAAGGCTAAGTAAAGCCTTATAGCTCTCCTGGGTCGAAACAGTGCTCTCAGCATCGACAATAAGCTGCTATTGTACAAGACGATGATTCGGGCCATCCTCCTCTATGGCATGCCTGCGTGGGCAACTTTATGTAAAAATAAATGGAGTGAACACCAGTCGTTCCAGAATGTTACCCTGAGGACCATCGCATAGCTTGGCAGAAGGACTGTGAAAAACCAGTCCATACACTCGGATCTGAACGTGACTCATTTTGATAAGTGTGTGCAAGATCTCCTGCTGAACATGATGCAGAAGAAGAAGAGCGATGACAATGATGTGGTGGCTGGAATAATAAACAACCCGATGATAATGAAGTGGCATGCAAAGTATAGAAAACCGAGGCATATTCTTGATGACAACTTCGAAGACATTGGCACCGTTTCCTTCTCGGATTATTGGAAGATGTGATACCACCCACCCCGCCCCCCTCCCAATTTTCTGACAATCGTCAATGTTATGATTTTTTTCCCATAATGTGGAAGAACTCTTTGGGCTAGTCAGACTTCTTGCCTATTTCAGTGTATTTCTTGTGGAATTTATTCTGGTAGGGTGAGCTTCGTGAAAGCACTGCTTTCGTCTCACCCGAAGAAATGTACACTTCACTGTTCGATTGTCGATTGTCAATTAGTGTAGCAGAAAGGTCGATATATTTTGTGCATGATTTCCCTTGTACCCAAAAATTGTAATCTATATTTCTATACTGATAATACTGCCATTATAACATGGGCACATAAGCCGGCTCACGTTATCACTCGTCTGCAGTACGTCTTGAAGATGTTCGAAGACAGGTTTAAGTGCTGGAAACTGAACCTTAATGTCGGAAAGTACAAGGCTATGTACTTCAACAGAAACCTCAAACCTCCCCCAGATTCTCGTGTTCTATTCACTAAGAAACTGGTCTGGGTAGACAATTACAAATATCTTGGCGTTATCATCGACTCAAGATTCTGGTGGAATCGTCACGTGACCTATGCTCTGAAGAAAGCAAAGAGGGCTAAGTAGAGTCTCATAGCTCTCCTGGGTCATAACAGCACCTTCAGCACCGACAAGAAGTTACTTCTGTACAAGTCGATTATTCGGGCCATACTCCTCTATAGCATGCCTGCGTGGGCTACTATCTGGAGTGAGCTATGCTCGTTCCAGAATGTTAACCTGAGGACCACTGCCCAGCTTGGCAGAAAGACTGTGAAAAAACAATCCATCCATTCAGATTTAAGCATGGCCCATATCGGAAAGTTTATACAGGACCTGCTTTTGATTATGGTGCAGGTGATAAAGGTTCGTGGCAATGACATAGTGACTGGAATATTGAAGAAATTTATGGATACAAAGTGGCATATGAAGTATCGAAAACCGAGGCACATTCTTGACATCAACTTGAAGACATCAGCATCGTTTCTTTTCCGGACTACTGGATCATGTGATAACCTTCTTTCTCGTTGTACTTTTATTTCGTTTGTATTATAGTTTAGACAATCGTAAGCAAATGGTAAGCAAGTAAATAGAAGAATCAGCGACGGCTAGACTACACAAAGTGATGAATGGCCAATTTTTGCTTCAAGACATCGAAAGAAGAAATGAAATTGCAAGAACATCAAGTGTAATTATCCCGGGCAACGCCGGGTCCTCTGCTAGTCTTTCTATATATAAAAAGAAGGATGTTTGTTTGCTTGTTTATGGGGTTGTGGGTTTGTTTGTTTGTTTTTTTATACAAATCTACAGTTTTATTCCGATCTTGATAAAATTTCGCATACATGACCTTCAAAACATGAGGAAGGTCACAGTCTACCTCAGATTTCGAAAAAATAATTATTGATAAAAAAAATCCATATTCATTGTTATGGCAGGGCATATTAATGAGAAATATTTCATGACCAACAGTGCAAGACAAAGGTTTTGCAACAATCAACTATGGTCTCAATGCGCAGTTCACCAATAACAATGAGCACAAAATTATTCAACAATTTATAACAATGAACATAAAATGATGGTGCAATGACAGAACATTCGTTTCCAAGAATTATTAAAAATGAACAGGAAAAAGATATAATAGACGATATAGATAGGGCGGTGTCTCTCGATGAGGCAAAGGAGGTACACGTGTCTTCCTTCAGCTCCCTCACAAGCGTTCAAACGATTGGGAAAAGTGTGTATGTTTCTTTGTGTATGTGTGTGTGTTTACCTTCAAGCGTAATTATCCCGGGCAACTCCGGGTCCTCTGCTAGTTCTAAATAATATGCCCTGCCGTTATCTAATTATTATCGATAATTATTATTCTCTCGAAATCTTAGATGGACAGTGACTTTCCCCTTGATTTGACGATCAAGTGTGCAAAATTTCATCTATATTGGAATAAAATTGTGGATTTGTATAAGAAACAAACCCACAAACCCACAAGCAAACATTCTTCTTCTTTCTATATATACAGGGTGTTTCAAAATTATGTACAATAAATTTAGTGACATAT
>JAHWFO010064049.1:1348947-1389869 GCA_023313115.1 Rhysida immarginata | reverse complement strand
ATAATAATAATAATAATAATAATAATAATAATAATAATAATAATAATAATGTAACAAGCCAGATAGACCAGAGGGAAAGGCCCTGTGTTGCCCCAACAGGCCTAAGCCCAAAAATATGTTTAATGAAAAAACATATGAAAAAGATTTAAAAAATAAGACAGATAATAGCTGAAGAAACAGACAAACGGCAAGGCAAAGAAACTAAGCCCAGTTAGACAAAGAAGAAGAATAGACAAAAGAATAAAAATAATTAATCAGACAAGGGCAATTTTTTGTCTTTATACGCAATTAAGTTAATTTCATTTATTATACAATTAATAAATAGTTTCTCGAGAGGATCAAGGCATTTAAGCCATATTCTGCATAAAAATAAAGGTTTAAAGCTAAAACCAAAGCGGGAAACGTTTAAATTCAGCAGCCTAAGATCAACTAGAATAAATCCTATCCTATCAACTCAGGCGCACAAATCCTATCGGAATAAAGTTTGGCTAGAATATTAAAAAGGCTTAAGCTAATAATATTTTTAATATCAGATAATTTACTGTTTGATTTACATCAAAAACTTTAAATCTATTTTTAAGGAATTTCGCGAAGCTTTTGAATTTATTCTGAATCATTCCAAGGCCCTGCATATTACCGCCGAACCATACGCAAGCACAATAGAGACGTTTGGGTAGGACGAAAGCTTTATGAAGAATAATATCATGGCAAAAAGCAGTCAAACGTTTAAGTATGCCTAAGCGGCGAGGGAGTGACACTTTAAAGGCTCAATATGAGCTAGAAAAGAGCAGTTAGTAGAAAATAGAACTCCAAGGTATTTGATACTATCATTCCAAATTTGTGGACCATCAGTGGTATGATATTCATAAATGAAAGGAGCTGTCTTGCGATTAAAAGAAAAGATAAAAGAATTCCTAACATTGAGGAGAAGGCCATCGTTACCAGCTCATTGGGAGACAGCTAGCAGTGAACTTTGTAAGAATAGTTCAATTCAATTCAATTCAAGTTTATTGCCGTTCAAACAGCACCAAAGTGTCAAACAATACAGTGTTATGAAGAAAAATAGGACGGCATTGCAAATTAAATTAAGTTAAAAAGGATGAAAGATAAAATATGACTAAATACAATTAATAATAGAAATGGAAACATAAATGCCAAACATTGAAAAGGAATTACAAATGAAGAATTACAAAATAAAATTAGAATAAACTTTATTTATTTATTTATTTTACAAATTTTTTACAACAACAATATAAAAGAAAAATCAAATAAGAAATTAAGTAATATTGTATCCAAAGAATAAAAAGGCGCCCAAAAGGCCAGTGGGCCTGTCCAGGGGCATCCGCAAAACAATTATAAAATAATCTATGAACGGATATATATTAAGAGAAGGACGAGACACAAGAACCCTGGCCTACAATAAATAACAGTTATTAATTAAAAATACAAATTAAATAAAAAATACGATATAATAAACAAAAATAATTAATCAAAATCAAAATAAAAAGCTGACGTTTGTATAAATTTGTATGGCAATAAACGGCAACGACAATATCAACAACAATAATAATAGTAATGATAATTTTTTATAACTAAAAACATTACAAAATAACCAATAATAATATTAGTAGTAATTATAATACATAAATAAAAGCAATAATGTGGATAGTGTCAATGAATAATTTATAAATAAACTCTTTAACCACAACAGTATAATTACAAGAAAAATACAACCTAATCTTGCTGGAAGCACTTTTCGAAAGCCAAGCTAAATTGTCAGGTAAATTTAAATTGATCATGACAAATCAGAAACCCACTGTTTCCGCAGTCGAAAAGAAATCTGCTGATAACATTGTTAATCGTACGGATTTAGTTTTTGATAATTCGGAATTAGAACTTTTATCTAAAGGGTTGAAATATGCTTTCAATAACAAACAAAAAGATATTCAACAATTAGTTGGATATGTAGAAGGAGGCATAAAATATTTACCGGATTCCCAGAAAAAGGCGATTAGAGAACAGTGTACCAAAATTCTATCTAAAAATTGGGAAAATTATAAATCTTCTAACAATGATCATCAATATTCCAAATTATTAAATCTCTTAACGATAAAGACTGCTTTTTCCTCAAAAGTGACAAAGGGAATAACACAGTCATCATGAGGAAAAGCGATTACTTCGATAGTGTAGCCGCTCTTATATCCGAAGGCCCTTTCGAATCACTCTGCAAGAATCCGTTAACCGGGTTAGTCAGGGAAATTAAAAAGGCTATTAAAAATTGTCCTAATTTCATTCCCCCCAAAGTGGCCCCTTCACTTATCATTAGCAATCCGACCTTACCTCGTTTGTATGCCTTACCAAAAACACACAAACCTGGTAATAAAATGCGGCCTATAGTTTCAAATATTGACTCGCCGACGTACAAATTATCCAAATTTTTAGCGAGTTTTTTGAAAAACTTGAAATTATCGGATTTTGATAGTTCAGTGAAAAACAGCATTGATTTAGTGAACAAATTAAAAAACATGGTTATCAAAGAAGGGGAGATTTTGGTTTCTTTTGATATAGTTTCACTTTTTCCAAGTATTCCTATGTCTGACACCATTAACTTTTTGAAAGAAATTTTACATAAGAATAAGGTTCCGCAAAATATTTTGGACGAGTGTTTATTGTTAACTAGGTTATGCACTAACAATAATATCTTTAAATATAGAGATAAGGTATACAAAATGTTGGTTGGCACTCCTATGGGGTCTTGCCTTAGCCCCATTTTGGCAGAAATCTTCCTCAAGAATTTCGAAGATATTCTAAAGAAATCTGGGTTCTATTTTCCATCTTGTTGGTATCGATATGTGGACGATATTTTTACGATTTTCTATACCAACGTGTGCGATGTAAATGATTTTTTACAACATATAAACAGTTTTTTCCCTACAGTCCAATTCACCATGGAGTTGGAAAAGGATCGAACTTTACCATTTCTGGACATCTTGATCATCAGGAACCATAACTCTCTATCATTCGATGTCTATCGTAAACCCTCAAACGGACTAAACTACATCCCGAGCGATTCCAGCCACCCATGGAGCCATAAGATGTCTACGTTCATATCTATGATCGACAGGGCTAATAACCTCCCTCTTAGTCCTCCACGTTTCAAAAAAGAAGTTGCCCTCATCCAGGAAATTGCTGCCAAAAACGGATACAATAATCGTACCATCATAGATTTGGTCAGGAAAAGGAAGTTTAAAAAATTCATGATGGACATCACCACCTTGAACAGGACTAAGAATAGGGGCAAATCGATTTCTTTACCTTACAATAATTCTTTAATTAGAGGTCTTAGTACAGTTTTTAAATCATTTGACATTTCTCTTGCATTTAGCAATCCAAACCAGGTCAGGAATCTACTACACAATCCCATTATTGAAACCAGGACAAACTCCCCCCATTATTGAAACCAGGGATCTATGAAATCAGATGTGCCAATTGCCCCATGCTTTACAAAGGACAGACTTTCAGGAATATCAAAACGTAGTGCTTCATTAGAATCCGCTTGCAGCCAGGTCACCTCATCGTACGGCAACAAGCTGGACTGAACTTTCTTAATCAAATTTATCTATTTGCTAGCAAAACTCTGCTAACTTATGTATTATTAAAAAGTCAATAATTAAATTGATTATCACGTTACCTCCTTCTTTTCCACTCTGTTTGTGTTCTTAAATTACACGACAAGTAGCCACTTATTTGGATCCAAGATTCAAGAAAATGTGCTTTTTGGACCGTGGGGAATTAGCAGTTAGACGCGTTCAACGCGAACTGAGATTTATTTCTGCAGCAGCCCTCATCAGAAGTAAACAATCTATCAGAAGATATTTGGGCTGACTTTGATCAGCAGGTTTTAATGAGTCAGCAAGTAATTTCAAGCGCTTTTGGACCTATGCAGTATGATGAACAGAAAATGTTAGCAAGAAAAGAAAACCCTTTGGATAGGTGGAAAAACCGTAGTCTAAGTAATACCATGAAAATCCTTGTGAAGCAATACTTATGTATACCCGGTACATCTGTTCCGTCTTCTCCAAGAAGAGAAAGAGATCATTAGATTCTCTAACACTATATGGCAAAAAACTGGACTGGGTTGAAACTTATAAATATCTTGGTGTTGTTATTGAATCTAAACATACCTGGACTCCCTACGCAACTTATGCGTTGAATAAGGCCAGGAGAGCCAAGTTTAGCTTGATTGCTCTGCTGGGCCGGAATAGTGCTCTAAACATTGATAATAAACTCCTACTCTATAAGGTCATTGTTCGGACCATCTTGACGTATGGTATGCCCGTCTGGGCCACAATATGCAAGACTAGGTGGAAAGAACTGCAAACGTTCTAAAACGTTACCCTTAGGACTATTGCGCAAAAAGATCGGAGAATTGTTCGCAATTCCTCCATTTATAATGACTTCAACATGATTCATATTGGCAAATACGTTCAAGGGCTCATGGAATCCATGCTGCCCAATATAGAAAATCATAGCAACGAGCTAGTCTCGAGCATTTTAAATCATCCTATGCATAGAAAGAGATATCGTGATCCAAGGCATATACTTGATATTGATTTTGAAGACATTGATAATGTCTTATTTCCAGATTACTGGACTTCATAGGTCGTGTTTTATCTAATACTAGTGGTCTGCTTCTAGTCTAGAAAGTCGTCAATCAAAATCACCTCCAACCAAGAGGGGGTATTTTCTCCTTCATATTATGGATGACCTTTATGGGTTCATCACGCTTCTTAACTACTTCAGTGTAATTCCCTTGGCATTTATTTAGGAAGGGTGGGATTAAGGAAGCTTAGCTTCAAGTGCCACTCGAATAACGTTTCACTACACTTCTCGATTGTCTGTTCCGTCTGAACGAATTTTTTCGAAAGCCGGCACATTTATTGAAACCAAAAAATGTTCACATGATTCTATTTTTAAGCAAAAATATGCAATAAAGCAATAGTTGTTCAGATTAATGCTATTTTCTTTTAACTAAGATAAAAAGTAACCGAAAGTTTTTTTAAAAGTTTCGAAAATCGATGTTCTTTTCAAACATCGATGTTGGTTTGTTTTTTTTTTCAACGTCGCCCAGCACTACAATCCGGTTTTGAGATTTGGCGCTGGCCTCTCATTGGTGCTTTATATTTTAATTCTAAATAATAAATAAATAAATAAATAAATAAGATGAGGTCCTGAATGATAGACAGTGTTGAATAGAGCCGTGCGATGCTTAAAACATCGATGTCAGAAAAGCCACTCGATGTTAACGAGAAAGCATCGATGTCAGAGAAACTAATATTCTGCATAAATGAGTTTATAAAATTAAAATTCATACGTACATTTCGGAGATCTGTCTCCTTATTTTCTTCTGTTGGCATTAACAGCATATAAAAGAAATGTCTTCACTTTGAACAGTTTTCGGTATTTATTTTTAATGACATTTAAATGAAACAAAAATTCAAAAATTATACAACAAGTAAAGCATTTAACGCAAATCACTGAGCTCTTCGACTGTTAGTAGACTTAAAATCAAATATTTTTTTTATACTTTTTGGTTTTAGAGTGGAACGTTTAGCATTAATTAGATTTCCTGCTTTTGAAAAAAGAACATTCTGCAGGAACTGAAGTACATGGAACAGATAATGCCTTTTTTGCTATCTCACAAACATGATAGTTGGACTGTTGCATTTCACTATTCATAGCTTTAATGGATCTGCTGTAGGTAATGAAGCAGGAATATCTAAGTATGCTTTAAAGATAGGTTTCAAACTTGTGCTCTGTAATTTTGCATGATACTTTTTACTACTATATCAACATTCCTATATGAGCACAAGTCATCCTCATCTGCATCCACAAATGCCATATCATTATCTTGATTGGATACAACATCAATACAAGTAGATGGAACAATTCAGCATTGATTGCTTGAGAAGAACAAGACCTGCTCTTGAAGTCCCGCCTCTTAAATCGTGGATTCAGGATGGTTGCTCTGCTATACATTAGATTTTCTTCCACATGTTTGAATCTAACATCCATGTTTTTCATGCACAGGTTCTTCAGTCTCTGGCTTTCCGCAGTGTATTTTTATCAAAACTGTTAGATAAGACACTTAAAAAGACGCCACACTATCTGACTATTGACTATAAAAAATAGAAAAAATATCGTTGTTATCGATATCTACAAACTACTCGATGTCTGGGCATCGAATACATCGCACGGCTCTACTGTTAAATGGATAAGGACTTCAAAATATCTCAAGAATCAAAGAGAACATTTTGTGAAAACTGCGACAAAAAAGTTAGCTGTTCTAGCCTTTTAGGCGCTAATCTATTTCTTTTTTGGTCATGATTCCACCAGCTTTAGAAAACAGACGCTCTGATGGGAGAGAGCAAGAATGCATAAAAACTTTTTGTGCAGACGATATAACTCCGGGAAGCTGGCTTTGTTATCATTCCAATATTTAAGTGGATCAGCATTCAGATCAAGGTTCTCTGAAGATGAGCTGAAATGTTTTTTTTGCAAGTTTGCATCTTCATTGGCTGCTTTTGGTATTGAATGGTATCGAATACGAAAATTCCGACAGTATCGAATAGTATCGAGTATTATAAATATTCGATACTCTGGGATTCGAAACCGACAAATATTCGATACCCAATACTCGATACCAAAGTATCGCCCATCACTAAGCAGCATACACCAGGCGTAAGTTGTAAGTACTTATTTTAGGATTATTTTCTCTTCCATTTCGATAGCTTAAAAGCTAGAACGTAATTATTCTTTTTATTTTAATAAAGTAATTTTAATACTAAAAATAACAACTATATTAAATTACTACTAATTTTTTTTTTCATAATGTGGAAGACCTCTTTGGTAGAGGTGTGCGATCCATCGATGGTTTTGTTCGTCGATCAATCGAAATGTCTCTATATGGTTTAACGCTGCTACAATCTATCTGACAATTCTAGCATTATTTTTTTTTCTGGAAAAAAATCCGAGTTTAATTCAATCGTTTCTGTGCAAACAAAATCTTTTTACTTGCATTCGTGTGCGAGTTATTGAGTCATAAAGTTTGTCCTGATTTTTGCATCACCCTGTACATACGAGGGCGTTTTGAAAAGTAATGCCTCCATGGCTGTAACTTTTTTTATCTTATACTCATATTTGTCCTCTATGTAATGCACTATTCACTTTTCGACATAGTCCCCATCCCTTTCCACGCATTGCGCCAACGCGTGACTAGTTGGGTGAACCACTTTATGTAAACGCATTTTTTCGAAATTTTGCAGAAAGTTTCTAGCTACCGTTCCAAAAAAAGTAATTTCCCCGATTTTCGATATTCGGATTTTAAGGGTGCTAAAACTGAAAAAAATCGATTTTCGGGAGTGTTTCACAAAATTGTCTTTGCACGGAAGGCCACGTATAAGAGAAGAAAAGGAATTTGGGATGAAATTGACTATCGCCTTGACATTGTCCAGGTGATTCGAGGGAGTCACATAGAACATTTGTAATGCTAAAATCAATAAATATTTGAGTTTTCCTGTTTTTTAAACCCTCTCTGGTTAGTTTATATTATGAAATAAATGCATAGTAAAATTTTGAAATGCCATCATTTTGAATCACCCTGTATTACAATAGCGAAGCATTCCCGGGTGTTATTAACTGTTGATCTTAGTGACGACATTTTTTTTCTGTTCATATCTCAGTTATCGTTCAAATTCGGACCCATGTTCATATGAACTCTTTTGCTTAAAATCGCATATTCCATCAACCCTATCATTTTGGTGATGAAATTTAACAACACCCTGTGTAAGATTCGAAATTAAGAGAAGTTTTATACAAAAATAAAAATTTAATATCAAATAAAATAAATTAATAAAATAAAATAACATCAAAAGTAGATGTCATCATAAACAAAATGATGATGATTTAGGTGGGAATGAACTAAATATGATGATCGTATATTATAAAAATTTATATATATTTTAGCAGTTATCATATATGAAGTAAATTAAAAATATATATCAAGTTAATATATGTCAAAAAATATACGGAATAAATTATTGTCAAAATTAAAAGAAAAGAACTAATTCCGAAAAAAAATATTTCTAGGTAAAAGTAAATACCGACTTAAGAAATTAACCTTATAGCGAAAATAATAATAATAACTATAACAATGTTAAGTTTGTTTTGAATTAGGGTGTGCAATTAATTTCATAAATGAAGTCCAGTTTTAAATGAAACTTGTGAAGGTAAGATATTTCTTAATATCTTAAGAAGCATAATATAACATAATATAATATATTAAATAATATATATATTTTGTGTAATAAGGGAATGAAAATTGAAAAAGTATTTTCTTTACCTCTTAAAGGACATTTTAGTGTTCAAGGCTGGCTGCAAAATCAAGTTTCTTGTGGAAGGTGTTTCTTGATGCAGCAGCTTTTAAAGTCTTAGCGTCATCAGTGGAATACCAATCAGCTTTATCCATTTATGTCTTTCCTTTTCTCCCCTGTATTTTTAAATCTTCAAAACGAATCCCTCCACGATTTTTTTTATAATAGTGACGCTTCTATCATAAATTGCTTGCTTTGAAGATAAACGGATATTTATAAGAGAAAAGGACGAGACACATAAAACCCTGGAATACAATAAATAATAGTTATTAAATAAAAATGAAAAATAAAATAATAATTAACATTTAACAAAATAATTAATAAATAATAAGTAAAATCAAAATAAAACAATGAAATCAAATAAAAAGCTGACGTTTCGGATAGAGACTATCCTTTATCAAAGCAAAAAGGATAATTCTCTAAAGGCAATTAGAATATTAGAGAATTATCCTGAATTTATGGTGGGATACTTTGAAGATACTTATACTCTCATTTGAAGGTGGGAGAAGGAAAGTTATCACAGTAATTTGCATAATAAATAATTCTACATTCGTACATTATTGTAATAATAAAAAGAATTATATTGATATTGAAGCCGATAGAATTCTAATACGAACTTCAAAATTTTTTAAAGATAACTTGTTTTTATATATTAAGGAAATTAGAAGAAAATTATAGGAAGAATATACCATTTAAGTTTAGGGTTAAATTCTTAAAAAAAGCGTTCCTTAAAAATGTTATAAATAATTTAATTCACAAAATTTTTTAGGGAAAAAAGCCAAAATTATTCCCCTACCAAAAACAAAACCAAGTATTATAGAAAACAGACGTGGTTCCTCTTTTAAATTATGATTTAAAACAATGAATAAAAAAATCTTAAAATGAGTGAGTGAACGGAGCCGATAACCTGGTCTTCGTGTCTGCGAAGTGGAATTTCAGCTTACATCATTAAGAGCATTGACTTGAATAAAAAATGAAAGTTGTCTCAACCTTGGCAGAGCCAAGGGCGTTTTTTGCACTTGTCTCTTTTCCAACCCATTAGTTGTTTTTTTATTTATTTTATGGCACACTAACCTAAACAAATGCATTTGTTCAAGTTTATTAGTCATATTAAATTTATAGCATCAACTTTTAAAAGATGAAATAGTATTACTTTAATACCGAAGATATCGAGTAAATTATTCAAAATAACTGCGAAAGATTTAATTGAAATATTTTATATAAAAATTATATTAGAGACACTTCATAAATTATAATCAATTTCAAGTTTCCCTAAGAGTTAAAAAGAGCTTTAATTCATTTTCAAACATAAAAATAAAATTAAATTTAAAGTAACCTAATAATACAATAAGAAATTTTAGAGTGAAAACTTAATATAGTTAGTTATACAACCCCTGAAAAGAAAAAAACCAATATGTCTTCCCGAATTTCGGAAGGGTGGGAATCGTGTAAGCACTGCTTACGTTTCACCTGAACAAATGTACACTTCATTGTTCGATTGTCGATGTTGATTAAAGTTCCTCAAGTCGAATTATAAAGAATCGAACACCTTATCCTTGGAGGAAAATCTGAAGTCCTTGAGGCACTGAAGACAAAATCAAAGAAAGATGTACAAGTGGATTCTTTCAATTCTACTGTGGATTAAGAGGTATAATTACTTCGGGTGTTTACGGAGATTCCCTGGGATGTGATGATTTTGAGCTATCGTACAGTTGTTTAGACCGTCTTAGAGCGCATTGCAATCATTGGACCAAAACATCAACATTATGCGTAACATAACCCGAAGATTATGCGTAAAATGATTCATGCATTAAGTGATTCATCATCGACCGCTTTTGCGATATTGGTTGATTTATTGAAAGCGTGCGGTATATATAAGATAACTAAATTCATAAACTAAATTCCATAACTATCTTACTTCATGGAATGCCTGCTTGGGCTTCTATTTGCAAATCTAGGTGGAAGGATCTCCAGACCTTCCAAAATGTTGCTCTCCGGTCCATTGCCCAACTTGACAGAAGAGTAGCCAACAACCACTCTATCTATGAGGATCTGGGGATGACCCACATAGGCACCTTTGTCCAGACTCTTATGAAGAACATGCTACCCAAGATAGAGAATCATGAAAACACCCTGGTTTCTGGTATCCTGGACCACCCACTCGCTGTTAAGGGTCCTTTCAGGTTTCGAAGACCCCGCCATGTCCTGGATGTCTGCTTTGATGACGTTAACTAGGCCGTCTTCCCCAACTATTGGATCTTCTAGATCCTGCTGATTTTTGGGGACTCTATTCGTCAATCCACAATCTGACTCGTCCCTTCTCGAGACTCATTCTCTGGAGGACTAAAGAGGTTCATCAGGCTTCTCTCCCAGTTCAGTGTACTTCCTCTGGTTTACTTTTTGGGCGAGCGTGCAAAGTGAGCTTGGCTCCTGGACCACTCGCGTCTTTCTTTTTCACTACACTGTTCGATTGTCGATGGTCATAAACTAAAAATGATCATATCAGGCTGAGGACGATCAAAACGGACTAGCTCTTCAAGGTATCACTCTACTCTCTTTTCAGGTATCATTTCATTATTCTCATTTCACGGTGCGCCCTTTTCAAGGCGATATTCACCTTCTGTTACGTCTTATGTGCTGGTCCCTGTCATTGGGATTAATTTCCTCGCAAACCTAACTAAGGACATTTTCTCATATCATCTATTATTCTAATCATTCACGAGCGGGTCCCTGGCGTAGAATTAATTTTCTCGCAAACCTGACTTGTTCTTTTTTCTTAGAGCTACGTGCGTCCTTCTTAGGACGGCTTCTTTAGCATACACCTAGCTGCGAGGTTACTCCCCCCCCCTGGTTTTATACATTTATATATGATGGCTTCGTCCAAATTAACCAAGTTGAAGTCGGCTAAAGAGCATTTGCTAGTGGCGGATGGTAGAACTGTGTTTTGCGAAAAGGCCTACCGGAATGCCTGCTTGGATGCTAGGTTTGCTGCATTTGACCTAGTGTTCAACGAAATGTTAGAACCCTCCGGGATGAAATAAACGCTAAGTGTAGTGCACTGGAAGAAAAAGTCGAATCCCTACACAAAAGTTTTGAGGAGAAGTTCGAAGGTATCAATAAGGAAATTAAGGACTCTCGTAGAGATGTTATTGACAAGATAAGCGAACTTAAGGAAGCCTTTGGGAACTGCTCCGGAACTCCGAAGGCAAGAAACTCCACAGAAGATAATCCAGTTGATAACAGCAAGGTAAGTAATGTCTTAAAAACTATGGCTTGGAAGCAATCTATTGTGTTGAGTATCCCCAAGCAGGGGCAAAATCCTGCAGTTCCGGCGAGTTACCGACCTATTAGCCTGCTACCCACGATGTCCAAAGTGTTGGAGAAAACGATTCTCGTCAGATTCCAAGATCACTGTCTAGCAAATGACCTTTTTCGGGAAGAGCAGTTTGGCTTTCGTGCTGCCCACTCTTGTCCGATGCAGATATGGAGGCTCGTTGAAGACCTGAGCACCCCCTGAACTACTCCAGGTACTGTGGGGTGGTATTTCTCGATGTCACTAAAGCTTTTGACCAGGTGTGGCATGAGGGCCTTGTCTACAAAATGATCAGAGACGGGTTCCCTGCCGATTTGATTTTGTTGGTGAAATCCTTTCTTGATGGCAGATCCTATCAAGCCAAAGTTGGAGAAAATCTTTCCACGCCCCATGTTGTAAAGGCCGGTGTCCCTCAGGGTTCTGTTCTCGGGCCTGTGCTATTTAATTACTTTATACATGATTTCCCGAAACCCGATAATTGTATTTTGTATTTTTATGCGGATGACACTGCCATTATGACATGTGCACACTAGCCGGCTCACGTTATCACTCGGCTGCAGTGCGCCTTGAAGCAGTTCGAAGACTGGTTTAACTGCTGGAAGTTGAACCTTAATGTCGGAAAGTGCAAGGTTTTATACCTCAATAGGAAGCTCAAGCGTCCCCCAGATTCTCTTGTTCTGTTCAATAAGAAACTGGACTGGGTGGACAACTACAAGTATCTGGGAGTTATCATTGACTCAAGACTCTCATGGAACCGGCATATGTCCTATGCTCTGAACAAAGCGAAGAGGGCTAAGTACAGTATCATAGCTCTCATGAACAAATAACACAAACGTAAAAGGAGTTAACAGTTTACCACTGTGTAATTAAACTAAAAAACAATACAGCAATACTACCGCTTTTACAGATTCATTTTGTACAATTTTACATGAATTTTAAACATTTTAAAATAGATTTAATACACTTTTAAGTGAATACAATTTTAAATGAACTTACCGGTGGAATACCCTCTAGGTACAGAAATACGGAAAAATAAATATTTCTATTATTACTGTATTTTAGTTTAATTACACACTGGTTAATTGTTTGTGCTATTTGTTTATGTTACAGTTTTGTATTCTATAATTGAATTAAGATAATAAAAAATATTTACCGTAAAATTTACTAAATCAAGGGTTTAACATAAACAAATAGCACAAACAATTAACCAGTGTGTAATTAAACTAAAATACAGTAATACTAGAAATATTTATTCACACTAGTCAATCCATTTATATTGAACTAAAACACGCATTATATTTATTTAAATCGTATTAACTTCATTTATAAATGTATTAAATCTATTTAAAAGCATATTAAATTCATTTAAAATAGATTAAATCTATTTAGAAATGAATGAAATTTATGTAAAACTGTATCAAACCAATTTGTAAAAACTGTAAAAAAAAATATTTTTAGAATATTTAGTAATTAAACTTAATTTACACACATTATATTTATTTAAAATCGTATTAAATTCATTTAAAAATGTATTAAATTAATTTGAAAACGTATTAAATTCATTTGAAAACGTATTAAATTCATTTAAAAGCGTATTAAATCCATTTAAAATCGTATTAAATCTATTTAAAATGTATGAAATTCATTTAAAATTGTATGAAACCAATTTGTAAAAACTGTAAAATCTTGGCTTTCCTCCTACTCCAACATGGATGTCTGGGTACTTCCGGTTCCACGCTCCCTTCAATGTGAAAGTCACGTGATTCACACTCTAGAGTTTTTACTTCCTTTCTCTATGCCTCAAATACGTTATACGAAATGTAGACGTGACCTATGACCTTAACGATTTTAAGGAAGACCTAAAAAAAAAAGGTCAATTATTTTCCTGAGAAAGTGATTAGACTTAAAAAATCTAAAGGATCCATTGATATGCTCATGATTCTGGTTCTGTTAGCGAACACAGAGCACAACAAGACTCTAAGAAATGTTACTCGCATAGGACCCTTAGCTGTATCCATCAAAATGTTCCGTGGGAATAAGAGACCATTACAATGCTTTAATTGCTTACGATTTGGTCATATATCTCTAGGATGTACTGAAGCCCCTCGCTGTAACAAATGTGCTAAAGACCACCAGTCACGAGACTGCCCAAATGTTAAAGGATAAGATCCTCCAAAGTGTATAAGATGTGATGGGCAGCACACATCCAGTTATACAAAATGCTCGCCAAAATTTATATTACGTGCATAGGTCCCTAATGTTTTAAAATCGGCGCCCAGTTACTCCTACTAAGCTTAGTTCAGGTTGTTTAATTTGTTTTCCCTCTACCTATTCACTATAGTTCTCTGAACTCTTTGCTCACTTATGGAAACTAATCTTTTAAAAGAATTACAGGAAAGAAACATTACGGACGTCTATCTATGTGGTGTTGCCCACGATGTTTGTGTTGGTAAGAAACAAAAAGTATTTCATAAGTAATCTACAGAGGTCGTTAGGATCTATACACTTTTTTCCAAACTTTCATGATTTTCACCGAAAGTCACCCAAATCGGTGGATTTACACTTTCGTGCACACTTTTTGCCAAACGTTCATGATTTTCATGGAATGTCACCCAAATAGGTGGATTTAAAGTTTCGTGCATATGGTTCTATTTCCCAATCCCATTTTTAACTGCATCAATTCACCTATTTGCTGATTAATTAATGTGTTTAAATCCTGATCTATAATCTTTCCGCTCAATTCCTTTTAATTATCTTTTAACCCATATCTTTTTGTAGCATAACGTAATTGATTTTCCTCTTCCTCTTTAGCATTACTTACAGCTTGTTCTAAATTATCTGGTTTCCTAATTAACTATTGTTTCTCGGGCAATGAAATTTTTTCCAAACCCGTTTACACTTTCTTTTAAATAAAACTACTTATGTTTCAAAGTGAATTGTTAGTTTTTTAATTTTCTGATAATGGGTGCATTTTTTCAGGTGACTACTGACAACTCTGACCAGAAATTTTAGAGGGTTGACAATTGACATCGCAAACTTTTATAAATACAGTTTTTCTTCTACTCTCTATGATTTTTTGCGTTCTGGTTGCTCAATTTGATGTTTGTTTTAAACTATCTTGTCTCTCAATGTTCACTCTATTTAAGAGCAAGCGAAGTTTGTGCAATGTAGGCAACATTCTATATGAGATTTAAAAAATTCAATACGACTTTTCACTGTTACTTGACTGTGTGCCCTACACAGTCCAGTGGGTAGAACATCAGGCTTTCATTCACTGGTTGAGTGGTGGTCTGAGCTCGTATCTCTGTGACCCTTGTGATTTTTCGTCCAATCCCCACTTTTGTCCTGATGTAGACACAGTGTTAAGGTCAATCCTCGTTTTCCTTTTTCTTTTACTTACATTACTTACGGTTTTGATGTCTCTAAATGTTGTTTGCGACTTTTGTTTCCAGACAGTCCTGTCATTTGACAACAATGAAAGTTTTGATCAACGATTTTTCAGCACATGCAACTTTTTCCCGTCAACACTGTCGGCTCTATGACATTTCAGAGCTTAATGTTAAGTGACGGGCGCAGTTTATTTTCACTGCATGATTAAGCGAATGCAAGAATTTTTCTTCTGTTGTTCATCCTGTTTTAAAAATGTTTCAGATATTCCTCAGTAGGTGAATTTTTTACTCATTTGATATTCTACTGCGTTTTGTTTACTCCATGTCCTGTGCATCTTCATGGATGAAGCATTTACAAGTCCTCAACACCCTGCCAGGTTTGGTGGTGTGTGCAATTTGACTATACATACAAATCATTCTGAAAATGTGATGAATGGTTAAGCAGCATTCTGGCTTACAAACTGTGGACCTTTCGAGTCTATCAAAATAGAATGATGGTTTTAGATTTCTTCTTTACTTCATCGATGTTTTCTCTCGATTTGCATGGGTTCTCCCACTAAAAACAAAGACAGGTCATGAGCTTCAGGAAGCCCTTCAAAAAATTTTCACTGATGGTCAACTTCCACTGTGATAAAGAAAAGCAGTTTTTAAATAAACACGTTGAAGACTATTTTAAAGTACTCAACATCAATTGCAAGAGAATCTAATGATAAAGCCACGATGGCTGAACATTTTAATCTTTCTTTAAAGTCGAGGATGTTTAAGTATTTACATATGCCAACACATGTACATCGATGTCTTACCTGATGTCGTGGAAAGCTACAACAACCGCGTCCACAGATCAGTCGGTATCACATCATCTGAAGTTAATGATCGAAAAACACTGGTTCTGTGGTTGAAAATGAGCCGTTATTATACCTCAGCATCGCAACCAGTTCTGAGGTTAAAAAACATTTTCAAAAAGAGCTATCTACCGAATTGGACTAAGGAGATGTTCGAAGTTTCAAAAATCGTTTACAGAAAACCCATTGTGTAGAAAATAAAAGATTATAATGGTGGTGAGATCACTGGGGTATTCTACGAAAAAGAGTTGCAAAAGGTGAAAATACCCGAAGTATATAACATTAAACGAATTATTCATTGGCGTACGAGATGGGGTGTGCGTGAAGCTTTTGTGAAATGGCTTGGATATCCCGACAGCATGAACAGTTGGGTATGTGTGAACGAACTTTTAAACAACAAGCTGTGTAATGGATCAGTTGCGATTGTGACTCGACATCATTAGCATGATGTTTGAAGGCAGGGATTTTTACATTGCTTTACCCTCGAATACTGCAACAGATGACGAAAAACTGTCGTACATGACCGCTCATTTTATTACGAGAACGCTACGTACGCTATGTTTCCAACGTCGAGTGGAGGTTGCATTAACGGAAACACATTTCCCAGCACGTTTCAAGAACATTACAGCAATAAACAGTACTTTTAAATTGGTTTTAAGCTTGATCTTATAGAGGAGGAAATAAAATTCAACATGTTACCCCTGAGAGAAATTCGACGCTCTCATCTTTCATACTCGAAGTTTAACTAGTTTGGCAGGCATATTTGAAAGATGTCTTGTTTTACCACAACTACACTTTTTCAGAGCAAGCCATCGCAATGAGTTTACCACCGAATGTTGGGATTCGTTTTAATTCACCTGAATTCTGCAAGAACTTTAATAATTCGCTTGATACATTCTTTGAAGAGCGTTTCACTCCGTCTCCAGATTACAATGTACCATTTAACTGTCACGGTAAGGTATCCAAAATTTCCCACTCTATGCCAAAAGGTCATTGACTTTAAGAGTACCAAATTGCAAAACAGAGTTGAAACCTTCAAATTTCTAAAAGACGGTTTTAGTGTCAACAATGTCATTTTTTAGTTTTATTGTCACATCGACATCTTTCGTCAAAATAGTTTTTCACTGAATTCAGTGGATCTTCGTTTAAGAATGTTCCGCAGTAAAACACCTTTCATACTCATGTCAGACGCCAAAAATCCAAACTATCGAGTGGTTATTAAACGTGCTGCTTTGAAATTGAGTGCTGCGACTTTAATTGCACATGCAAAAACTCTACAGAGCATTAATGCAGTTTATCCGCTTAGTCATGTGGAAATGAGAAATGTGAACATACCGATGGGTACGAGAAACAACGCAGTACAGAATCTCGTCACAGGTCAGATAACCTCCAAGCTCATTTTTGTGTTTCTTGACAGCAAAGCACAAAAAGGCTCATTTAAATCGAATCTATACAATTCTCTACACTTTAAACTTTCTTATTTCTCTCTGGGACGCGATACATAATCGGTTCCTCAACACTCCTTCATGCCCAACTTCATGTCCCGATCATATCACCGAGAATTCGTGCATATTCTTAAACTTCTAGGATTGTGGCAGCAAGATTGTGACACTGGTATTTCATAAGCCGACTTCACAGCAGGGTATATGATTATTTCTTATGATCTTACGACAGACTGAGATATTTTTACGGAACGCTTAGCATCAAGGTTCAATTTGTCCAGCCGCTGATGACGTCTGATAATCTGATTGAGTACTGTGAATTTCAAAACCTCTTGAAAATCAATAAAGACAGAGCAGTTAGTTTGATTTCACAAATTAATTGCAAAATTTGATGAACACCATACAGTTGTGGAATGCCCTCAAAAGTGATGTGTACACAGTGCCGCTGATGAGAGGTGTCTTCCCAGCGGATGTGATCCAGCAACTCTTTCCCATATATCATTCTTTTTTGATTGTAAACACGGACGATTCCAGTAAACTTGAAACTCACTGGGTGCCGTTTTTTATACCCACACATAAACATGCATTCATCATCTACACCCTCTGTGCAATTCCATACATTCATGCTTAGAAACGCCGACAAATGTACGTTCAAATTGATTGGTATAAAGCAGGTTTGCGACAACCTGCGGTCATCACTGGCTACATTACCTGAAATTATCAGCCCGTGGTTTTTCAATGATTGCAATCATGAAGAAGACGTACACAGATGATTTGGAATGGAACGACCAGCTTGGCAGATGCGTATGTCTCACTGATGCACTAACCAGTAAATTCGGCGATGTTTGTACTTGTAAATGGAATCAAATATGTACCCCGTTTAATGTTTTCACAAATAAAAAAATTGTAAACTATTATATAGAAATAAAAAACTTGAATTGAAATGTTACAATTTGTGTGTGGGTATAAGTACTTTATTTTTTTAATTAATTATTTTTGTGGAATTGAAATGAAATGTTTGGAAATAAAGGGGGGGGGGGGGAACAGAGGAGAATTAAAGCATAAAACTGAGTATTTATTACAAATTTCCTAATTATTATTACATACGAATTTCCAAACATTTTTTTATAATTTTTATTATTTTATAGATGCTCAATCCCTCGTGTCGAGTGACGTAAGAGGTTTCTTACTCCTTGTATGCATCAGTGATGAGGTAGAGAATATCCTGGGTATACTCGCTGGGTGACCTGACATGTCTGTTCTATAAAATAGATTCGTAATCAACTCATCAGGAATTTTTTGTACTTTTAACACTTGGGCAAATTCACGGTGGCCAACCAATGGAAACGTTTGAGGATTAATGTTCATCACATCATCAATTAGGGTGTTAATACAAGACCAAGGAACAGGGTGACCAGATTGGGCTATAAACCGCATATTGGGCATTTTTTAATGGCCATTTGCGCCTAAAAAACATGCGACATTTGGGCGAATCATAATGAATTTGGGCTATTTGTGCGTTTTTTGTTCAGATGGCGCTGTGGTAGCAGTATCAGTCATGAGATAAGTCTAAAACTCATGCGTCATACAGGCTGACGCATAGCCAATGAGAAAGACAGGCCCCGGCGCGGAAAAGTCACCTGACCATACTAGTCCGAGAAACAATGTAACCCTCATTGTTTTCATCTTGGATTTTAACAGTTGATATTTTTTCGTTTGTTGGAAAGAATGAACGTTGGATTGTTGGCCGGACTACTATGATCAGGTGACTTTTCCGCGCCGGGGCCTGTTTTTCTCGTTGGCTACGGGCTGACGTCATATTATATTATCCAAGTCCACATGTAATAAAAATATTTCTGTAATATTGTCATATGCCGCCAATATGTGATCAAACAAAACAAACTACTATACATTATACATTATATATATAGGTGATCATGATCATGAATAGTTTATAGTATAATTAGTTTAGCACCATACTTGTACTGCACCAACGATAGATAACCACAAGCAAAACAGACTATATTGACAGAAGCAATATTTAAAAATGGGCAAATGGACAAAATATCCAAAAAAGTATCAGAAAGACTGGGAAAATGAAAAGGAGTTCTAAGGTAAGATAAAATAATATGAAATTAATTAATGCTACAGTAGAAAGGGTATTTTCTGTAATGACATGTGTTAAAACAAGACTAAAAAATCGTATGAGTCTATAATGATTATTAAGATTCATAACACTGTGATAAAAAATGTTATAATGAAATTATTCCTTCACAAACTATGTTATCCCGTTTTGACTATATATAAACAATATATGCAAGTAAAAACAACAAAGATCATTCAGATGGTAAAGAAAATGAATTGTTTACTGTTGTTGAAATATTTGAATAAATTGGATTATAAGTTTAAAAAAATTTTAAATTAAAACATTTTTTTGTAATTCGTCGTTTTAATTAATTTTAATTTTTTAAAATTTCTTTTAATTTTTCAATTTTTTAAGAGAAACTTTGTATTTATTTTTGGGCGTTTTACAAATATTTTGGGCGCTTTTGGGCGTAATTTTCGCCAAACGAGGACGCTTTTTAACGAGAGGTATCTGGTCACCCTGCCCAGGAAGTGAGCGGCCATTAATCGAGAGAATATCCCAGGTTGTCCAGCCAATAAGGTCAGGCTGTTCCTGAAGATGTCGCAACAAGATATCTCGACTAAGTTTGAGATCAAGGGCCCGTTTATCAGTGAAATTATTTTGTGTAAGGTCCACTGCAACTTCGTCTTCGGTTATCATGATTATGATCATCATCATGATCATCATCATCAGGGTACTCTTCGACAGAAACTTCAGAGCTTACTTCAGGTGCTTTGACCAAGTTGTGTGCCTCTAAAAAGGTTACCGTTTGTCGGGTTTGTAACCTCAATACCTGGCTCCTTAATCTGATCAGTGCTGTGCCTCTTGACATTCAGGTATTTTTGTAACACATTAAGATAAAGCTCCATTTTCTGATGTATATTAAACATAGGCAAATTTAAGATGTCGCTTATTTTCCGAACGAAGTTTTTCGCACGATCCTTTAATGGTGATGGGTGAGGCGTATATTGAGTGTTATTCATTCCACGGATCTCACGAGTATTCGAGAGCCGATTGTGTTTGTGCTCTGTTAGTAACACGTACATTTGCATTTTCTTAACCAATCAATTTATTTAGAATTGGTCCTGCAGCAGTTTCTAAATGCAGTGGTAGCAAGATTCCCGAACCTTCCTGATTGAGAAACTCCTTCTTACTATAGAGGGAAATTCTTTTATGTGCCCATACTTTTATCACAGGTAAATGCCACCTGAGTGATGGGCACCACGCGTCTTGATGATGCAGTAAATTGTAGCAAATTTCACAGAGTTGCTTGCTTCAGTAAAAGCTTTCGTTTCTTATGTGAAGCTTTTTGTAGTATGCGTAAAAAATATCGGTGTTTACTCACAAGTGGTTCTATGACGGTGTGACCATTACGAGGTGCAGATCAAAAATGAAGTGACTTGAAAATCACAACCAACTTTTATCGGTGTAAACCAAAGTCGGACATTCAGTGGGTAAACTTTTACTCCTTATACGTGGAACATCTTGACAACTAGTCAACCAGTGTTAAGTCAACCAGTGTTAACTGTAGGGCTGCTTTGTAGCTTCTTGGAATGCCTTTGTAAGTAAATTACCATATCCGGTTTGCGACGCCAGTGTCCTGATTTGACCCAGATTCCGTGGAGTTTTCATAAGAAAAATGTATTTTGAATTTAAGCTAATTGTCCTCATATTCTTGGGTTCAAGAAACAAATTTTGCGTGATTAAGATTATTGAGAAAATAAAATAGTCACTATAACTGGTATATATTTGCTCAATTAATTCGAAACTACTTGATTCATGCATTAGATCATCCAAAACCAGTAGGGCGTGTTGTTTAGTTTCATGAATCATTTTTGTATTCGGCATGCCCTCGTGGAAAGTAATGTTTGAGAGCTGTAGCTCCTGAATTTCATGAGGGATTACAACACCATAACAATTAAAAATATGAGAAGGAATTGTTTCGAATAATGCGTTTTGAAATCTTAATAAACCGGCCAGTAAACAAGTATTGCCGCTACCAGAGGCCCTGCAATAATGGCAGAGAAACAAGATGTGAAATAAAGATTCGCTGTGACCTCCATACTGTCTCAGTAGTGGAAGGTAGATGTTAGGTTGTTAAAAACAAGACGCACAAATGAATAATAAACCCATTGTTAGTCAATCAAACCTTTATTAAAAAAACAAACTCGTGTATGAAGCAGCGGTAGAAAGAAGACCTCTCTAGCGACCATCGTATCCATGCACACATGCTTGCACACACACACACACACACACACACACACACACACACACACACACACAAAGAGAGAGAGAGAGAGACACACACACACACACACAAAAAGGTAAACATTGAAGACTTAGAGTAGATTAGAATGAGGGAAAACCGTCTGGGTCAGCCAGTATTGTATCTATCATAGAACTGAAAACATGTCGGGAGGCTCTGCTTGGGAATCGTGAATTTCTGGTACTTGTAAATCAGTGTTGTATTTGAAAAATGAAAAAAAGTATTTTAAAAATTAGAGATAGTACAACACAAGTTTAAATTCTTTTTAAATTTAGAATGGCAAAACTAGCAATCTAAGCATGGAAACTGGCAACCACTCACACCTGTCACAGAGCACTGTTATTATTATTTAGACATGTACTAATACTTTACACAATATGTGGTAACAATGAACTTGTGAAAACAAGCTATTGTAAGAACGACACACTTGTGTATGCATACAGGGTAACCGATTTTGTAAAATAAATAAACTTATGATGTGAAAATAACGAGAGACTTTTGAATTTAACCACTGATTTTCATTGAAAACATCAAAAATTTTCATTTTAAATGCTGCATGTGAGGAAAAATTTGTGAAGCGAATCTAACATTGCCGAAAATATCCGTGAAATCTTTTGCATTCGCTTAATCACGCAATGAAAAAAAACTTAACTTTAAGCTGTGAAATGCCATCGAGTCGACAATGTTGACGGGAAAAATTTGCATGTACTGAAAAAATCACTGATCAAAACTTGCATTACTGACAAATGACAGGAAAGTTTCCTGTCACTTGCAGGACAGTCTGTAAACAAAAGTCGCAAACAACTTCTAGAGACATAAAAAGGTAAAAAATGCAGGTAAAAGAAAAAGGAAATTGAGGATTGACCTTAACACTGTTTGTACAACAGGTGAAAAGTGGGGATTGGACGAAACATGTGGGCACAAGAGTCACAGAGAAACGAGCTCAGACCTCTACTCAACCAGTGAATGAAAGCCTGGTGTTCTATCCACTGGCCTGTGCAGAACACACAGTCAAGTAACAGTGAAAAGTCTAAGAGAATTTTTAACCTAAATTAAACTTAAATCTCGTATAGACTGTTGCCTACATTGCATAAACTTAAAAAAAGAGTAAACATTGAGAGACAAGATGATTTAAAACAAACATCAAACTGAGCAACCAGAACGCAAAAAATCAAGGAGATTAGAAGAAAATTAAATATTTTTAGCGAGAAACTGTATTTATACAAGTTTGCGATGTCATTTTCCACCCTCTTAAACTTCGCGTCAGAGTTGTTATTGTCTTTTGAAACAATGCACCCATTATCAGAAAATTAAAAAACAGACAATACATCTTGAAACAGAAGTAGTTTTATTTAAAAGAAAGTGTAAACGTGTTTGGAAAAAATTTGGTTTCCCGAGAAACAATAGTTAATTATTAATTATGCAATCAACTTGAGGGTACTAGTCAGCTTAGCAACCCCTGTTTTCCTTAATATATATAGCGGATCAAGAGCTGTATATATTGTGAAACAAATTCACATAAGCCCGTTTTTGCACTCTAACCACAAGGACCCCCCTTTTTCATTACAAGTTGTGGTGCTTCACTACATGGCACTCTTGAGGACAGTGATGCATCACTGCATGGCACCCTTGGATAACCAAGAATTATGAAAATAAAATCATCAGCCTCAGGACATCAAAACATGGCCACAATCACGTGCTTAATCAAGATTTCATCTGGCAGATGAGTGACCACACCCAGGAATGGAAACCCAATCAAAGAGTAATCAAACAGAACCCCCTCCCCAATTGAGACACCCAAAACAAGGAAATTCAAAGGTAAAAAAAATAATTAATTAATTATTCCATATAAATTAAAGGTAATTAAAACATTAACAACCCCATTGTACTAGGAATACACCTGTGATGTCAGCAGTCACGTGAATCCAAAACAGAGCGTCAGTAGCAAAAAGGAAAGTGGAGGGGTAGGTCCCGCACTAAGGATCGTGGAAGGGGGTGACACCTTTAGGGTGTGGCCAAGTGTAAAACTCGTTGGGACACCCCCTCCACATTCCTTAGTGCTGTATGTCGATAAATACTGCTGACACTGCCGTTTTTAATTTTCATAATGGCTCAGTACAGGAATTCACAAAATATTTATGAAATTTGAAAAGCTATATCTCGGCAATGAAACAACTTATCGTGAAGGGGAGATTCTTAAATTTTGTTTCATTGCCAGGAGATTTTGCTAATTGCTTAAATTGAATAAAAATAAATCGGTGACATACATGGAACCAATACTCCAAAAAAGATGGAATATCCTACAGTGGCTTCCTCAGTTCATTTAGAAACGAGACCATTGCAAAGGCAAAAATCCTGGAAGGAGACGAGTGTCGGAAAAGAATGTCCAACACATTCAGCAAACGCTCACTCGCAGTCCGAGGAAGTCGATTCGCCGAACCAGCTGGAAACTCCAAATGTTCTTTACGACGTTGTGGAAAGTGTTGATAGAGCAGTTGGTTATGAAAGTTACAGATTACAGTTAATGCATGTTCTGTATTGCATATTGTTCGGGTTTTTTGTCGCATAACATTGAAAATTTGTGACCATCTGGATAACCAGAATAAATTTCAGGTTATATTTCTCAGAATGATGATTAGATTAAATCTATGAGTTGTGTAGTGTGGAAAATATAGGTATTCAAAGTCGGTATATTCTTTTGTGAACAGCTTATATATCTTGCTCTTTTAATTCAAGTGTAAAATTTATTTGGCCATAAACTGAAAAATTCGCATTTTAAAAAAGAATTATCTTTTAAATACCCTGCTTCGCAATGAATAATATATCAATCAGAACTGGTATCGCCGTGTCAAGAATATATATAAAGAACTATAAATGGAAATCGAATTTGCGTCAGTAGTACGTGTTCTAATGCTATCAGGTTTGTACCATTGGGAACTTCAACTGCTAATATGTGGCATGTAATAGATGGAACAACTTATAACGACGTGTCATGAACGAATAAAACGAATATTTAATCATATCCGGAATTGGTTTAGTAATACTTATTCTAAAAATACTATATGGTACCTTTGGAACATTCAGTGCTAAGATATGGCATGTAATATATCAAACAACTTGAAACTAATGATTAATGATTATAATGGAGACTAAAACTGGTTTTATAGTGTGTGCTTTAATGGTACCATTACATTACCATTGGGAACTTTCAATGCTAATGCCCGTATTCAGAAAGAGCGTTCATGCTCTTGCTCTTACTCAAACCATTTCTGGGAACGAATTCAATTATATAAAATTTTATTCAACAATGGTCTTGAGTGCCTAAACTAATGCGCAAGAGGACTCATTCTGAATACGGGCATAAGATAAGGGGTGTAATATATCAACTCGTAACATCCATAGCAATTGTCATCCACAGCTAATTGCTATCAAGAGCAAATTGCTGTTAGGCTTAAGATTATCAATATCTGATATCTGAATTCTAATTAGACTTACTGTTATCCAAGATAATCGCAACAATAGCTAATCGCTCGTTTCAATAGTATATGATCATGTAGAAACGCTTTAGCAATACTATATGAAGATATAATCGACGCATACACCGAATGGTTCAACAGTTGACACTCGCTTCATTTAACTTTATCTTAGGAATGCTTTTGAATAATGCATTGTTATGCAATCATCTACTCGAATGCAACTGCTTTGCAAAAGTTATGCAAGTTAGTGAAAATATATCAAAGAGCTGAAATGAAATAGCTACATGTATTCTCATAAATTGTATGATATTATATGAATAAAGATAACAAATACAAAATGAGTGACAAATGTCCTTTACATTTATTTATTCAGTGTCTAGAATAAACAAATTTTAAGCAAGAACAATAATCAAATGCAAAACCCCATTTGTTTCAAAAGTTTAACAAGACAAAACTTCTGTCTCTAAATTTTAACAAGTTGTCAATTCTGAAAGCAAAACTGTGTATTAAAATAAAAAATAAAGTTTGATTATGTGTCCAGTGGTCAGTATGCATGATATGTGTATGTTTAAAGATAATGTGTTATTACCTTGTCGATATTTATTCCGTATTTTTCAAGTTGTTGCATTTTATTTTTCACGATAATAGCCTTTTACAATGTTTTCCTTTAAGTGAATAGGCATTGTTGACTGCTTGATGTTTGTTTTTATTATTGCTGTATTTTTAATTTAGTAATAAGCAGTGATTAATAATAAAAGTTGTTGTTTTTCCTACAGTTGTAACAATGTCCGTCGACGTTATCCGGAGGGCTTTGTTGCAGCGGGGAGAATGTTGCAAAAAGAGCGTTTTTCTTTTATTATTGTTGGTTGCACTGGCCTTTTGAAGCGAGCAGACGTGTGTTGTAGAAGAGTAGCAAGCTTCGAAAGTGGACAATCAGCATCGTAATGGAGATGTTTAATCTTGCCCTTTTGAATCAGTTTTGCTGGGACATCATCTAATATCCTCCCTACAGCCCGGACTTTGCTACAAGCGACTTTCACCTGTTTCTTCACTTGAAAGAACACCTAGGAGACCAACGATTCGCTTCAAATGAGAAGGTGAAACACTTCGCGACAACATGGCTGAACACGCAGGGACAGGATTTTTACCAGGAGGGAATATTCAAACTCATCCCAAGAACCAACAAGCGCCTGAACTGATGTGGAGACTATATCAAAAAATAGCCTAATGTATGTCCTATCTATCAGTTGGCTGTATTGGTTGCATGAAATAAAATCTACACGTTTCACTGCAGACTTTGTAACCTTACATCTTTGATCAACCCTCGTACTTTGTATACAAAAAATATATTTTTAACAATTCATTTTTAAACAATTTTCATGACCAACAAAACTAATAAAAGTTCAAATTAAGGTCAGTTAAATAATTACTAATCAATAATCTTCAAGGGTATTTTGAAAAGTTTTGCCTTCATAGGTTGTAACATTTTTATTTCATAACCGATTTTCAAAATTAGTTTTATTCATAACATTTGTTCAGCACGTACTAACGGACCCAACGCATGTCAGGAAAACATTCCCAAGACAATAACACTGTCCGCACCGGCCTGAAGGGTTGTATTCATGCATGCGGGGTCCATGCTTTCGTGCTGTTTCCGCCAGATTCTCACGCGGCCGTCTGCAAGATGTAAATGGAATCGTGACTCGTCTGACCACATGATTTGTTTCCACTGCTCGATAGTCCAGTCCTTGTGCTCCTGAGCGAATTAAAGTCGTTTCTGTTTGTTGGCTGCAGACAGCAAAGGTGTGCGGACAGGTCTTCGGCTTCCGTATCCCTTGCGATGCAGTTTGCGGCGGACAGTGCACTCATTGACCGTTTTGGAGGACCCCTGGTTAAGGTCAGCAGTGATTTGATGCACGTAGTCCTTCTGTTATACTTAATCACTTGTGACAGTCTCCGTTCTGTTCAATCATAAACCATCCGCAGGCGGCCACAAAGCGAACGCCCAGACCTCGTTTTCCAGCTAACCGTCCAGTCTTTAAATACTTTAACGACGGCTGCTCTGGAGCACCCCATGAATGCTGCTCTTTCGCTGATACTTGTTCCATAGCTCCGAGCACCTACAATCATCCCGCGTTTGAAGGTTGTTAAATCGCGTCGTTTACCCATAGTTGAACAATAGAACACGTTTGCTGTTGTCAACGACATTCAGCTTCCCTTTTTATATTAGTCCGGCCCGCTAGCAACATTGTGGCGACGTCCGTGCACGCATTTGCTTAAACGTGTCAGATGGTCATAATAATATATATATACTAGCAGAGGAACCCGGCGTTGCCCGGGATAATTGCACTTGTAGGTAAAGAGAACAATCTCAAAAAATTAAATTATAATTCCGAATTGGTTAAATAATAACTCAATTAATACAACACACAGCAAAGGGATTATCCATTCTACTAAAAATACGAAAACCAGGAAGTCTAGGCGATATATCGGGATTTTACCTAAACTCTTCTTGACTTGCCTCACCACTGCGGAGCATCACCAGATACTTAAGACTCTTAATTTTTTCTTGCCCTTGACGTAGAAGCTCTTATACCATCTTACTCTATTCGAAACTCCCGTTGTTCAGATGTTTCAAAAGCCCGTATAGCTTTTTCTGTTTTAGTTGCAGAGTTTCTATAACCAATACTCGTTCTTTCTCTTTCCTTTCCAGACACATAAATTTTTGCCAGTCGTCTGGACATTTGACAACGGAGACAGGCGTGACTCCTAGGCCTAATCAATAGATGCTGCCTTATTAATGTTCTGTCACTGCATCTTCACTTTATGCTCATTATCAATAATTCTTGGAAACGAACGTTCAGTCATCGCATTATCAGCATCTCAGTTTTCAAAATATACACTTTCCCATAGAATATAGTCAAAATGTATTTTTAGGAAATGTTTGGATCTGCTGTGCTACCAAATAAGCTAGGTGATAACCCCGACGTGGCTCGGACTTTTTTTTTGGATTAAATTTTGAAATATCTTTAAAAAAACACATGAAAACGCTTAGAATTAATATACTAAAAATTCTTAATGAAAATTTGAAAAAAAAAATTTTTAAAAGCTCACAATGGATGACCTCTCCGAGGATGCCACTGCTAGTCTAAATAATTTCTTACTCATGTAATTTTACTATAGATATACGCTTGATATTGTTGCAATTCCCTTTCATCAATTCATGTCTTGAATCAAAACTTGGCCAATCATCTCTTTGTGTAGTCTAGCGATCGCCGATACTTCTATAGACATGCTTACCATTTGCTCAATACAGAATGGAGCTAAAGGTAAGCATTCTTCCTCTGTCGTCTTTCCACTCCATCATAATAGTTTGCTAACTCTCCATTATCTCCAGTTACTGATCATTTTTAAAGATTTTTAAGAAATTGTCAAGTACTAAAAACTCTATTTTCTAAGAAACACCTGAATAACAGGAATTCTATGTATTGTTACAAATTGAAATTTATCTATATTGCTCAAACATTGCCTTTCATTGTTGGTCACGAGATATACATTTTTGATCCCTGCCTTGTGTTGATCCATTTGGTGTTGACAACATTGTTGATACCTACTGTTACACAAACTTTTCCTTGTATTTTTGTTCATGAGATATATATTATTGGTCCGTGCAGAGTGTTTAAGAATTGCGTGTATATAGCATTGTTGATAAGTATTGTTGCACGAACTTTGCCTTGCATGTTGGTCATGAGATATTTCTTATTAATATGCCTTGCCATAACCATGAATATCGATTTTTTATCAACGATTATTATCTTTTCGAAATCTGAAGTAGACATTGACCTTCCTCATGCTTTGTAGGTCAAGTATGCAAAATTTCATGAAGATCGGAATAAAACTGTAGATTTGCATAAGAAACAAACAAACAAACCCACAAACAAACAAACAAACAAACCCACAAACAAACATCCTTCTTTATATATATAGAAAAACATAACTAGCAGAGGGCCCGGCGTTACCCAGGATTTGTAGGTAAAACAGAACTATCTCAAGAAGTGAAATTATAACACCAAATTGGTTAAATAATAACTCAATGAATACAACACAGGCGAAGGGACTACCCATTCTATGAATAATCTAAAAAAAAGGAATTCTAGGAGATATATCCCGACCTTATTTAAACTCTTCTTGTCTTGCCTCAGATTAAAACAATGTCCATCTTCACCATTGGGGGAACATCACTGGATACTTTGGATCCAACTTTTTCTTGCCTTTGACGTAGAAGCTCATATACTATCTTGCTCTGTTGGAAAATCCCGTTGTTCAGATATTTCCATTCCCGGTATACAATTTTCTCTTTTAGCTGCCGGGTATCTCTGATCAATACTGTTCTTTCTCTTTCCTTTCCAGACATAAATTTTTGACAGTCGTCTGGACGTTTGATGGGGAGCTCAAGGGAGACACTGCCTTATTTATGTCCTGTCACTGCATCATCATATAAAGCTCATCATTAGTAATTTTTGGAAACGAATGTTCATTCATCGCATTATCAGCGTCTCAGTTTCCAGAATATTCACTTTCGTTCAGAATATAGTCAAATTGTATTTTTATGAAATGTTTGGATTGCTATGCTAGCAAATAAGCTATAGTTCATCCAACAAGAGAAAAACAGGGTGTGTCACAGGAAGTGTCAGATTAGCCAATCAGAGAAAGGGGGCCTCATGCGCTTAATCACTTCTGTCTCATGTCTCATTGAAGAAGCGCTCTATAATATTACAGCAGAAGCTTTAATATTATTTAGTTGCTTTGCTTTAATTATAATTAAAAATATTGTACACTTCATAAAATTATCTTTTAACTCAATTTTATATATATCGTTGTTCGAGATTCCCTGGGCCTTTTCTTTCCAGGAGTCGAAAAGCGAGGAGAGGGGGTGGTAGCTTCGCATGAAGACGCTTCGTTTCCTTCTTGAACAATTGTTCGAACGCAAGAAAAAGAAACTTGCGCTGCCTTGGAAGTTTCTTCTATCAAAGCAGATGAGCTTTTAAAACACTATTTTCCTTTAAAGTAGCAAAATACGTTCCACACAAATCTCCCTAGCCTGGCTGTGAATAGTTTTTCCTTGTTTGGCTGAAGAGTTGTTGCACGGGCGTCGCCATTACAAATTGACTTGTGCAGCCGCTGAAGGAGAGATCCCACAAAGCATTGCGGATGAGTGAGTAGTCGATATCAGACTGGAAACACACCCTGTTTTTCTCTTGTTGGACGAAGTATAGATGATAACCCCGGCGTGGCTCAGACTTTTTGTTTTTTTCTTGATTAAATTTTGCAATAATTTAAAAATAAACACACCAAAAAGCTTAGAATTAAAATAGTACACTTTCGTAATGAAAAGTCTAAATTTTTTTTAAAGGCTCACAATGGATGGACCTCACCAAGGATGCCTTCTAGTCTAAATAATTTCTTAGTCACGTAATCTTACTTTAGATGTATAAATGAAGGAAAAAAACAGAAAACACTACTCCACATAGAAAAATTTTACTGACTCATTTTACAAGAGTGAGTAAAATTTTTCTATGCGGAGTAGTGTTTTCTGTTTTTTCCTTCATTTATTAAGGTATCCACAGTTTCGACTATTTTTCTATTTATTTAGATGTATACTTGATATTCTTGCAATTTCCGCTCTTCTCTCGATGTCTTGAATCAAAACTTGGCTATTCATCACTTTGTGTAGCCTAGCAGTCGGCGATTCTTCTATTGATATGCTCACCATTTGCTCAATACAGGACGGAGCAAAAGGATTGCTTCCTCTGTCGTCTTTCCACTCTTTCTCAATGGTATGCTAACTCTCCAGTTGCTGATGATTTTTAAAAATTTTTCAAGAAATTGTTAAGTACTTAGAACCCTCAATTCTAAGAAATGTCTGGATAAGAGGAATTCTATGAATTGTTCCAAATTGAAATTTATTGCACAAAGTTTTCCTTGCATTGTTGGTCATGAGACTTATATATTACTGATCCTCGGATAGTTTTGGTGCATTGCGTGTTGATACCATTGCGTGTTGATACTATTGTTGCATAAACTTTTCCTTGCATTGTTGGTCATGAGATATATATTGTTGTGTGACGTTTCACGTGTTTATTATGAGTTTTATATTTATAGATCTATAGAAGTGAACTTTAGTGAATTAATAATATTAAATTTAAAAGTGGTCTTTTGAAGTGAGGGTTCTTTTGAAGTAAATAGCATATAGACAAGATAGTCTTTTTAATTTGCTTTATAGCAGGGTCTACAATGGAATTATGGATATTTTATAAAAATGAATAAATAAAGTTTGGTTTGATGAGTTACTGTGCGGAGAGGGTGTCAGTGTGGAACGGAAATGATGATTCTTGTGATTTAATAACGGTTAAGATAGTTTTGGTCATTTACATAATTAATGAGGTGATACTATTCATTAATAGTTGGAGAGAGTCTGTTATGAGTTTGAGAATGGGAGATTATTGATTAAGAAAATGTTGTTTTATTTTTTTGATTTTATTTTGATTTTTTTGTTTTTTCTTGGGTGAAAGTGAGGCCACAAGTGGCAAACTTATAAAATGAGGCGGCGATGTGGGAGGCAGTGTGAGACATTTTTCTAACTTCTATTGATGCTGGTGGAACAATGAATTCCAACTGGGAGGTAGAACTTATAGAGTTGGCGAACAGATGTTGAGGGGAGAGCTCCATTTTTGCCATTCGATGAATGTTCCATTTAGTTCACCAAGGTGTCTCACCACCAAAATATTTAGTTAAATCTGTGTGAAGGGGGTGACCTGCAAACCCATGTCGGACTGATTATTATCAAGCAAACTGTAAATTCTAAATTTCAGTGAGAGCAGGCACCTACATATATCTGCCTAACATTTGACAGATTCCTTCTGTTACGTTTCTACGTTTTTTCTCCTTTTGTTTGGAACATCGACTGAGTGATGAGCATGCGACATGAATTGGCCTAAGTGGCTTATTACGAGAACTTCAAAAGTAATGAGAACCCCTCCACCACTTAGTAAGGAAGAAATATGTGAATATCAACTGAGTGTTGAATATGTGAAATGGATTTAGTAGAAATATTATGCAAAGCTCCCCTAGAATAATAATGTAATGGAATTAAAGAAGTTAATGAGTAATACGAAATGGAGACTCTTCAGAGTAATAGTATGATGAGATTGAAGAAGTAATTGAGTAATATGAAATGGCGACTCTACAGTTCATAAAAACGAGACGACTTCTCAGTGGTACAACACGATTTTACAAGTGAGAGGAGGATTCCTCAAGATCCTACATAAATTGGGAAGGCAACCGAGATTCTTCAGATTATGCATCAACTTCACGAGATTTAGTGAAGAAATCTGTTGAACCCACTTTAAACATTCTGAGAAGCCTGCGGACTCATAAAGTGATAGATCCGGATTCCTCTCTCAAAGCATAGCGATCGATCTTCAAGTGGAATTTTTGTGTGTTCCTTATGTGAAATCTAAGTGCAGTGTTTATAGAAAGGAGTTTTGTGTTGTTATTCTATTGTGGATATTAATCTTCAGAGCAGCGATTGTATTTGTAAGTGATGAAATTTATTTGAACTTGCTAAATGTACGTGAATCTTAATATTAATAAAAAACTCTTTAACCACAACAACACTAAAAAATAGGATAAATACAACCTGATTCTGAAAGTACTTTTCGGAAGCAATTGCTACCATCATTCAGCAGTCCAGGAGCACCCAAAGACAAAAAGAGAACTACCTGAGTCTTCGACAATCGACAATCGATCAGTGTATTGAAAAAAGTAGTACGAGTGGTCCAGGAGCCTTTAGCTCACTTTACACGCTAGCCCAAAAAGCAAACCAAATGAGGTACACTGAAGTAGGAAAGAAGCCTGATGAACCTCTTTAAGTCATCCAGAAAAGAGTCTCTTCATGGTAGGGACGAGAATCGGATTGCGTGGATTGGCGAATAGCGAGTCCGAAAAACTAGGATCTAGCAGATCCAGTAGTTGGGGAACTCGGCCTTGTTAGTGTCCTCGATATTGACATCCAAGATATGACGAGTCTTCGAAACCTGAAGGAACCCCTAGTGAGTGAGAGGTCCAGGATACCAGCAACCAGGGTATTTTCATGATGATCCATCTTGGGCAGCATGTTCCTGAGAAGTGTTTGAACTTAGGAACCAATGTGGGTCATCCCCAGATCTTCATAGATAGATTGTTGGCAGCTCTTCTGTCTAGTTGAGCTATAGACCAGAGGGTAACATTTTGGAAGGTCTGAAGATCTTTCCATCTCGATTTGCAAATGGAAGCCCAAGCAGGCATACCATGAAATAAAATGGCACGAATCACTACCTAGTATAACAAGAGTTTGCTGTCCACTCTGAGAGCGCTGTTTCGCCCCAGTAGCGCGATGAGACTAAACTTTGCTTTCTTAACCTTGTTAAGCGAATATTGGACATGGTCGTTCCATTTGAGCTTGGAATCAATCACAACTCCGAGGTACCTATAATTTTTAACCCTCTCAAGCTGCCTACCATGTAGGATGAGGGGCCTTGGAGGTTTTTGCGTTTGCGTGTGATGAACATGGGTTTACACTTGTTAACATTCAGCTGTAAGCGCCACTTAGAGAACCAGCTCTCACACTGGTGTAATGCTTTTTGCAGACGGCTGATGACGTGGACTGGATTACGTGCCCAGGTCATGATGGACCCGTCGTCAGCAAACAAGTAAAGATTGCACTTTGTAAACTTAGGGAGGTTGTGGATAAAGAAATTGAACAAGGCAGGCCCCAAGACAGAGCCTTGGGGAACACCAGCATTAATATTAGAAGGGTCAGACAAGGAGTCACCAACGTTAACACGGAAGGTCCTGTTTGTCAGAAAGGAGCAAACCAAGGCAATCAGGTCATAAGGGAAGCCACAAGTAATCATTTTATAAATGAGTCCATCATGCCAGATTTGATCAAAGGCCTTTTGAACGTCAAGAAAGATGATACCACTAAACATAGAAAGATTGAGAGGACCGTTCAAATCAGCAACAAGCCTCCATACCTGGAGCTAAAAGGAGTGAGCTGTGCGGAAGCCGAATTGATCATCACAAATAAGAATGTTTGCCTCGCATAAGTCGTTAAACCTCTTGAGAATAGTTCGCTCAAAGACCTTGGAGAGCACTGGCAGTAAGCTAATGGGCCTGTAGTTGATGGAAAGAGCAGGATCAAGCCCCGGCTTGGCAATAGTGAGGATGATTGAGTCCTTCCAGGCGCTAGGGAAGTGACCGTTTAGCCAGCAGTCATTCATGATGCTGGTGATAATGCAAACAGCATTAAGAGGCAAATTCTTCAGAGCACTATTGGCTTAAGCACCTGAGTCTTAAAGAATTTGCGTAAAGAACTAAAGCCAATCAGAATTTAACACAGGAATGACACGAAAAAGGTCAATTCTTTTGATTGGTAGTTTGGGCCAATCACTTAATTAAAGGTGAATCGATAATCGGACCCATATCTAAGTTAAGTAGCGTATTTTTGTCTGTACGCTGGATCGCAATGCTTTCAAACGCATCCAACAAGTGTCTTTTATTTATTGATTTTTACCAGTCTAACATTAGGAAAATCATGGCCGGTGTCGATGGAGTGTTTGGCAACTGAGGACAGGTTACTTCTTCCAAACTTTCTATATCTTAGGTGATAATTGAATCTGGTTTCTATGCTTCGACGTGTTTGACCTTTGTAAATCATATCACAATGTGCACATTTAATTTCATAAATTTCTGACTTGAGGAGCAAAGGGATCTTGTCAATAGGGGTGGGGAAAATGTCCTTCATTTGATTGGGATTGCTGAAACAAATTGAAAAGCCAAAAGATTTTAATGTTAAGCCCAACCCTCTGATGAGTTGCTTATTATCAGGTAAAGAAATAATACTGCCCTGGTTCTTGGTCTTGCCATGCGTAGTGCTATCCTTAATAAATATCTTAAACTTTCTTTCATGATGGTGCGATTGTTGTAGCCATTCATTGTTGCGATATTTTTGATGAGGGAAATTTCTTTCTTAAATCGTTCTTGGCTGAGCGGAATGTTAAGGACTCTATCCAACATGAAAACAAAAGTGGCAGTCTTTTGATTCCAGGGGTGGCTAGAATCACTTGGAATGTAGTTGAGGCCGTTAGAAAGCTTCTGGTAAACGTCGAACTCTAAATTGTCTTGACTCTTAATGATTAACACGTCCAAGAACGGCAACTTCTGGTCTTTCTCTAATTCCAGGGTTAACTGAACAGAGGGGGAAAAACTATTTAAATGTTGTAGAAAAAATTGATATCGCACCTTTTAGTATCAAATAATGCAAATATGTCATCAACATATCGAAACCAACAATCAGGGAAATAGAAATTCGACTTTCTGAGGATATCCTCAAAACTTTTTAAGAACACCTCAGCCAGGATAGGGCTAAGGCAAGATCCCATAGGAGTGCCTTCCGTCATTTTGTAAATCTTATCCTGGAAACTAAATATATTATTATTAGTACATAGTCCAATAAGTTTTAAACATTCAGTCTGAATATTAGATGGCACCTTGTTTTAGCGCATGATCTTTTTCAAAAACTTAACCGCTTCTGGAAGAGGAATACTTGGGAATAAGGATACTATATCGAACGAAACTAATACTTCTCCATCTTTAATTGTCCTATGTTTCATTTTATTAACAAGATCGACGCTGTTGGTGACCGAGCTGTGAAAATCCGACAGTTTCAAAGTTTTTAAATATTTTGCCAAAAACTTAGAAATGCAGTAAGTTGTAGAGTCAATATTGGAGACTATCGGGTGCATTTTATTCCCAGGTTTGTGAATTTTCGGTAAGCGGTACAAACGCGGTAAAGTGGAGTTATTACTGACGAGTGAAGAGGCCATCTTCTTGGGGATAAGATTAGGGCTAGTTTTTATTGCTTCTTTAAACTCATTAATTAAACTGCGTAATGGGTTCTTATTAATTATAATAAATGGTCCCTTGGATGTAAGAGGCTCTACCCTCTGGTAATAGTCATCTTTTTTGAGAATGACTGTGCTATTTCCGTTTTCACTTTTTAGATAGAAACACTCTTTACTGTTTAGATTTCTAATGATGGCGGTAATCTTATTACAATTATCTGTGGAATCATAGTTCTTACAGTTATGATCCAAAATTTGGGAACATTGCTCTCTAAGAGCTTTCTTCCGTGATTCTGGTAAGAATTTGATACCGCCTTCCAAACATCCTACTTATTCTTGAATATCCTTCCGTTTATTACTGAAGGCAAATTTTAAGCCTTTTGAAAGGAGTTCCAATTCATCGTTGCTAAAGTCTGTATGATTAACCACATTATTTAGAGTGTTCGGATCTGTGGGTTTGACAATGGGTTTTTGATTTTTGATAATCAAATTGAGTTTTTTCCCTAATTTAGACCTTTCTAAGTCCATTTTGGCTTGGTTCACCCAGTTTACTTTCCATAAAAACCTGTCCCAATCTTTTGCACTTATACGGCTACATAGGAATAAATGTAAATCGTAAGCTTTGGCTTCAGCAATGGATAATTTATAATGCAAAAAGCCTATCTCTATTATGAGCCTTTGGCGCTTAACCGCAGATAACATCTTTTTTAAACAAACATCCTTGGAAATTTTAAACGTGATACTATCAATAAATTTGGGGAACACCCTATTTGGAGGACTATTTTTTGGATTAAGTTTTGAAATATCTTAAATATGCATAGAAATTATACAGTAAAAATTCTTAATGAAAATAAGAAAATTTTTTTTAAAAGCTCACAATGGATGGACTTCGCCAAGAATGCCACTGCTAGTCTAAATAATTTCTCACTCAAGTAGACTTACTTTCGATGTACACTTGATGTTGTTGCAATTTTCTTTCTTCTCTCGCTGTCTTGAAGCAAATCTTGGCCATTCATCATTTTTTGTAGTCTAGTGGTCGTCGATTCTTCTATTTATTTGCTTATCATTTGCTGAATACAGTAGAAAGCTAAAGGATTGCTTTCTCTGCTAATTTTCCACTCTTTCTCAATAGTCTGCTAACTCTCCATTATTTCCAGTTACTGATCATTTTTAAAGATTTTCAAGAAATTGTTAAGTACTAAGAACTCTCTTTTCTAACAAAAGCCTGAATAACAGGAATTCTATGCATTTTTTAGATATTTAAGTTGCACAAACTTTGCTTTGCATTGTTGCTCTTGAGATATATATTGTTAATCTTTGCATAGTGTTGGTGCAATGCTTGTTGACACCATTGTTGTTAACTATTGTTGCATAAACTTTCCCTTGCATTGTTGGTCATGAGATATTTCTCATTATTAGGCCCTACCACAAACATGAATATCGATTTTTTTATCATTAATTATTATTTTTTGGAAATCTGAGGTAGACAGTGATCTTCCTCATTGTTTGAAGGTCAAGTAACCAAAAATTCATCAAAATAATAAAACTGGAGATTTGTAAAAGAAACAAACCCACAAACCCACAAACCCACAAACAAACAAACATCCTTCTTTATATATATATAAGACTGGCAGACGACCCAGCGTTAATTATGCTTGTAAGTAAACAGAACAACCTCAAAAAGCTAAATTAAACCTCCAAATTGGTTAAATAATAACTGAATCACTACAATATAGAGCGAAGGGACTATCCATTCTAGGAAACATCCTAAAGACAGGAATTTACCTCTTCACTGAAAAAATCCATTCTAGGTGATGTACCGGGACTTGATTTACCAAAAAAAAATTTTTTAAGCCTCACAATGGACGGACCTCTCCAAGGATGCCTTCAGGTCTAAATAAGTTTTTACTCACGTAATCTTACTTTAGATGTACACTTGATGTTGTTGCAATTTCCTTTCTTCTTTCGATGTCTTGAAGCAAAAATTGGCCATTCATCACTTTTTGTAGTCTAGCGGTCGCCGATTCTTCTATTTACTTGCTTACCTTTTGCTCAATACAGCACGGTGCTAAAGGAGTGCTTCTACTATCGTCTTTCACTCTTTCTCAATAGTCTGCTAACTCATTATCTCCAGTTACTGATCATTATTAAAGATCTTCAGAATTAAGAATTCTCTTTTCTAAGAAAAGCCTGAATAACAGGAATTCTATGCATTGAATTCTATATTGCACAAACTTTGCCTTGCATTGTTGGTCAGGAGACGTATATTGTTGATCCTTGCATAGTGTTGGTGCATTGCGTGTTGACACCATTGTTGATAACTATTGTTGCACAAACTTTTATTTGCATTGTTGGTCACGAGATATATATTGTTGGTCCGTGCAGAGTGTTTGTGAAATGCGTGTTGATACCATTATTAATACTAATTGTTGAAAAAAATTGTCTTGCATTGTTGGTCATGAGATATTTCTCATTAATATGCCCTGCCTTAACCATGAATATCGATTTTCTATCAATAATTATCATTTTTTCGAAATCAGAGGTAGGCAGTGACCTTCCTCATGCTTTGAAGTTCATGTATACGAAATTTAATCAAGATCGGAAAATACTGTAGATTTGTATAAAAAACAAACAAACAAACCCACAAACAAACCCACAAACAAACAAACAAACGTCCTTCTTTATTTATATAGAATTAGCAGAGTACCCGGCGTTGCCCGGGATAATTATACTTATAGGTAATCAGAACAATCTCAAGAAGTAAAATTAAAACTCCAAATTGGTTAAATTATAACTCAATCAATAGAACACAGAGCGAAGGGATAATCCAATCTTAGACACGTGTACCTCCTTTACCCTATCTATATCGTCTATTATATCCATTTCCTGTTCATTGTTAATAATTCTTGGAAACGAATGTTCTGTCATTGCATCATCATTTTATGTTCATTGTTATAATTCTTTGAAACGAATGTTCTGTCATTGCATCATCATTTTATGTTCATTGTTAAAATTCTTTTAATAATTTTGTGCTCATTGTTATTGGTGAATTGCGCATTGACCATTGTTGATGCGAACACGACGGACCTATTGTTACACAAACTTTGCCTTATATTGTTGGTCATGAGATAGCTGTTGCTGGTCCGAGCGCAGTGTGAATTGCGTTTTGACACCATCGTTGATACCTATTGTTGCACAGACTTTTCCTTTCATTGTTGGTCATGAGATATATATTGGTTGGTCCGTGCAGAGTGTTTGTGAATTGCGTGTTGATTCCATTGTTGATACCTATTGTTGCACAATCTTTTGTCATGAGATATTTCTATATATTATGAACTTCCATAACCATGAATATCGATTTTTTATCGATAATAATTATTTTTCCGAAATCTGAGATGGACAGTGATCTTCCTCATGGTTTGAAGGTCAAGTATGCAAAATTTCATCCAGATCGGTATAAAACCGTAGATTTGCATAAGAAACAAACAAATCCACAAACCCACAAACAAACATCCTTCTTTATATATATAGAAGAAGAAAGATTAGCAGAGGTACCCGGCGAGGCCCGGGATAATTACATTTGTAGGTAAAGAGAGTAATCTCAACAAATAAAATTGGTTAAATAAGGACTCGATCAATACAACACAGAGCGAAGGGGCTAAAATATGAAAAAAAAAAGAAGTCTAGGTGATATACCGGGACTTTATCTAAACTCTTCTTGAATTACGTCACCACTACCGAGCATCACTACATACTTTAAACTCACGTTTTTCTTGCCCTTAACGTGAAAGCTCTTATACCCTCATGCTCCATTCGAAACTCCCGTTGTTCATATGTTTCAAATGCCCGTATAGCCTTTTCTGGTTTAGTTGCAGAGTTTCTCTGATCAATACTCGTTCTTTCTCTTTCCTTTCCACACACAAATTTTTGCCAGTCGTCTGGACGTTTGATAGGGACCTCAAGGGAGACACGCATATCTCCTTTGCCTTATCAATAGACGCTGCATTATTAATGTCCTCTCACTGGATCATCATTTTATGCTCGTTATTAATACGAGGTGCGATTGATAAATAAGGTCTCCATGGCTGTAACTTTTTTATTTTTAACCGATTTTCAAAATTCTTTTTGTATCTTATACTCACATTTGTTCTCTATGTAATGCACTATTCACTTTTCGACATAGTCCCCATTCATTTCCAAGCATTGCGCCAACGCGTGACTAGTTGGGTGAACCCGTCGGAGAGGAATTCCGGAGTTGTAGTCGACACTAGGATTGAATGGCAGCGTTTACCTCGCCGTCAGAACCAACTCATGTCCCTTAAGGGGCTCTTTCTTTTTTGGGAAGTGGTGAAAGTCGCAATGTGCAAAGTCTCTCATTTTTGAACTGCAATTTTTCATTTTTGAATTGTAGGCGCTGCACCGCCTCTTGTGTGTGGTGACTCGTGTGCGGGCGGACGTTATCGTACTCCAGAAGAGGGTCCAAAGCTGCCATTCAATCCTGGTGCCGACAACAACTGCGGAATTCCTCTCCGACGGATTCACCCAAGTAGTTACGCTTTGGCGCAATGCGTGGAAAGGGATGGGGACTATGTAAAAAAGTGAATAGTGCATTACATGATTAAGTTAAGAATAAAATAAAACTCTTTTTCCACAACGAAACAGGAATTGAACAAAAAGAAAAAGACCGAAAATAA
>JAHWFO010064049.1:1322683-1348547 GCA_023313115.1 Rhysida immarginata | reverse complement strand
GCTTTCGAAAAGCGCTTACAGACTCAGGTTGTATTTTTTCATTTTATTTTCGGTCTTTTTCTTTTTGTTCAATTCCTGTTTCGTTGTGGAAAAAGAGTTTTATTTTATTCTTAACTTAATCATCTGCATTATCCACATAAGATTTCTAGACAAATTAGTGCATTACATAGCGGACAAATGTGAGTATAAGATACAAAAAGAATTTTGAAAATCGGTTAACAAATAAAAAAGTTACAGCCTTGGAGACCTTATTTATCAATCGCCCCTCGTAATTCTTGGAAACGAACGTTCAATCATCGCATTATCAGCAGCTCTGTTTCCAAAATATACACATTCCCAGAATATCGTCAAAATGTATTTTTATGAAATGTTTGGATCTGATGTGCAACCAAATAAGCTAGGTGATAAGCCCGGCGTGGCTCAGACTTTTTTTTTTGATTAAATTTTGCAATATCTTAAAAATAACCGCATGAAAGCGCTTAGAATTAATAAAGTATAAATTCTTAATGAAAATTCGAAAAAAAATATTTTAAAGGCTCAGAATTGATGGACCTCTCCAAGGATACCATTGTTGATATCTATTGTTGCACAAACCTTTCCTTGCATTGTTGGCGATGAGATATATGTTGATGGTCCGTGCAGAGTGTTTGTGAATTGCGTGTTGATACCATTGTTGATAACTATTGTTGCACAAATTTTGCCTTGCATTGTTGGTCATGAGATATTTCTCATTAATATGCCCTGCCATAAGCATGAATATCGATTTTTTTTATCGATGATTTTTATTTTTCCGAAATTTGAGGTAGACAGTGACCTCCCTCATGCTTTGAAGGTCAAGTATGCAAAATTTCATCAAGATCGGAATAAAACTGTAGATTTCTATGCAATACACACAAACCCACAAACATCCTTCCTTATATACAGGATGTTTCATAATTGGTGTCCCGTCTTCTATCATAAAACTGATAAAAATGATAAGGTCCCTCACTTACAGAATCACAAATTTTTATGTAAAAACAAATTTATGTAATTCCTAATTTGTGTATCACGCGAGGATAATATTCATAATCTCTATGTGGCAAGAAGTTTAATTCCGGCTGAAAAAAATACTTCAAATTTAGAAAACATAACTTGTCACTCACAGCAAACACTCATGGAGCTAATTTTTATCACAATTATATATGCTCTATGACCACATAGAGCATTGTTCTAAGAAGGAATTCCATCCCCAAAAATACAAAATGGAGGTATACTATTGAAAAACTAAATATATGTATTAGAAATGTAAAATTTATTTATATATAGACACAAAGCTTTTGATTTTTTATATTACGTCCATCATCATGTATACTTTTACTACAGCACATGGTGTCTTTCCTGCAGAACACATAAGAGTTCCTGCTGTGCATGGTGTCCACTATAGTGGACATTTTATATTGGACAAAGTTTTTACGTTCAACACATAAAAAAACGATTTTGTTATTTCTTTTGAACACCAAATAAAATTAATAATAAAATTTTTCCGAAAAATGTTATCAATGAATGGCATGCAACAACGAGTAAGTTATTGAATGGTCTTATGAGGATTTTTACACTTCAAACCTTAGATGCTTAAATTCTTAATGAAAAACGGGATAAAAATTCCATAACCTGGATTCGAACCAGGTATCTTCTGCTCACTGTAGATACGCGGCAACCAACTGCGCCACAACGATTATGAACCAGGAACCAAATGAGCAGAAGGTTACTGGTTTGATTCCATGCTGTGGGATTTTCTGTCATATGTTCAACAAGAATTTAAACATCGTAGGGTTTGCGTGAAAGAATGCTCCTAAGCTTAAGAATGCTCATTTTGACTAATAACTCCTTTTTTCTTATTATTCACACAAAAGAATCTAGGAATTCGGCCTCTGTAACAGCTAAGCACGACTGCCCTATTCCATAATATGGTAACACGATTTTAAGCGACTCTCACAAAAATATTTTAATAGATATCAGCACACAAACAAAAAAGTTCCTGCATTCGATTTTTTTTTCTTTTGATTGGTGCTTCTGTATGCCCGTACGACTAAAACTCGATTTTTATATATTTTTAGGGTTTTAGCATCATCTAAAACCCTATTAACTATGGTACAGATGTATGTAACATGAATGTCACACGCCATAACTTTTGAAAGGACTGACCTACAGGCTTGAAATTTTCTACACACATAGGCCCTATATAGAGGACGGTGCGAAAAATATAACGACTCCTCTTGGGTGGCCCGGGGCCCCTCAGGGGCCACTTGTATGAATTTCATGGTTCCTTTTTTATCTTTTGAACAAAGAGGGTAAAAAACCTGAAATTTCGTAAATTTGTAGTGCGATTCTAAAAAAATAAAACAATATACAAGAAACGTAATATAATCCTCTAGGGCCCCGCCGGAGATTCCGAGGCCCCAAATACAAATGAAGCTATAACATTTGAACGGAAAGGCCTAGGAACCTGAAATTTTTGTATCTTCTTAGTGTGGTATAAAAAAACATTGCAAATATACAAAAAAAGTAATATAGGCCCCAGCAGAGCCCGACAGGCCTCAAACACAAGCAAAGCTACAGCTTTTAAACAAAAAGGTCTAGAAATCTGAAATTTTGTTTACTTATAGAAAATTACTTAGAATTTAGCTAATATACACTAAAAACTGATATAAGGCTCTTGGGTCTCGATAGGGGCCCTGAGCCCCCAGTCACAAATCAAGCTATAACTTTTGAACCGGAAATCCAAAAATCTGATTTCTTGCATATTTATAGTGTTACTTAAATTTTTAGCTCTTATACACTAAAACTTATATAGTCCTCTGGGGCCCTGGCAGGGGCCCTAAACACAAACAGAGCTATAGTGCTTGAACGGAAAGGCTTAGAAAGCTGAAAATTTCTTATAGTAGTTTACTAAAAAATTTAGCTAATACACATGAAAAACTGGTGTAAGGCCCTTAGGTCGCCACAGGGGTCTTGCAGCCCAAATTACAAATAAGCTCTAACATTTGAATAATAAAAAGGCCTAAGAACTTGAATTTTAATGTTTTTACGGTGCGTTCTTAAAAATTATAGACAATATACAAGGAGACTGGTATAGGCCTCAGGGTGCCTAGTGGCCTCAAATATAATTGAAGCTATAAAATTTTAACGATAAAGCCTACGATCCTGAAATTATGTTTAATCATAGTGTGGTATTTAAAAATTTCGCTAATCTATATTAAAAATTATATAAGTCTCTTGGCAGGGTCCTTGCAGCCTCAATCTCAAATCAAGCTATAAATTTAAAACTCAAAAATCATGTGTTTATTTTTAAGATATTTCTAAATTTATTCCAAAAAAAAATTCCGAGCCACACAGGGGTTATCACCTAGCTTATTTGGTAGCAAAGCAGATCCAAACATTTCCTAAAAATATATTTTGACTATATTCCGTGGGAAAGGGTATATTTTGCAAACTGAAATGCTGATAATGCGATGACTGAACGTTCATTTCCAGGAATTAATGACAACGAGCATAAAATGATGATGCAGTGACAGAACATTAATAAGGCAGCGTCTATTGATGAGGCAAAGGAGCCACGCGTGTCGCCTTTAAGCTGCGGTATATCACCTGGACTTCCTGTTTTTCGTATTTTTCATAGAATGGATAGCCCCTTTGCTCTGTGTTGCATTGATTGAGTTATTATTTAACCAATTGGGAGTTCCAATTTAATTTTTGGAGAAATATCTCTTTACCCACAAGTGTAATTAACCTGGGCAACACCAGGTACCTCTGCTAGTATTTTATATTTATAATGTGCTGATTAAAATTTTAGCTATTACACAATAAAATTGATATAGTCCGCTGAGGCTCCAAATAAAATCCAGCTATAACTTTTGTACGAAAAGGCCTAAGAACTTGAAATTTTCATTTCTGCCCCTCCAATTATTATAGTCTCGAGCCGTTACTGCTCGTAACATTTTGATGCTAAAACCCTTTTATCATTGGACAACGATGCCTTAACTAATTTTTATCTTTTAACGTTACTTCTATGTCCTTATTTTTAAAAAGAAATTAAACGTAATTTGACAGGTTCAAAAATCGTCTTATTTATAAATTTTTACATAACTAGCACAGGACATGGCATTGCCCGTGATAATTACACTTGTAGATAAGCAGAGCAACCTCAAAAATTTAAATTATATTTTCAAATTGGTTAAATAATAACTCAATCAATAGTGAATAAACTATCCCTTCTAAGAAAAATCTGAAGAACAGGGATTCTAGGTAATATCATCATCATCATCATCAAGACAGTCAACCATTTGCAATCCACTGCTGCATGAAAGTCTTCTCTAAACGCTTCCATTCTTCTTTGTTTGAAGCTCTGGATTTCCAGTTGATGCCAGCCACCTTCCTTATTTCGTCGATCCACCTTGCATGGGGTCGTCCTCTTGGGCGTTTAAGGTCTGGAGGGTACCAATCCAGAATGACTGTGGTCCATCTCATGTCTTGTCTTCTAGCGATGTGACCAGCCTATTGCCATTTAGAATGTTTGATCCGCTCGATGACTTCAATCACCTTCGTTTGGCTTCTTATCGAGCTGTTGTATTTTCGATCTCTTCTTGTAATTGCCAGCATGCATCTTTCCATGCTTCTCTGTGTGATGTGTTTCCGTATTGCCCTGCAAAGTTCCGCATATTCTATTACTGATCTTATATCTTCTCTTTTTATCTTCATTTCTCTTCTTTTTTTCATTAATTTCCTCGTTTCTTCTGTGAGTTTCGTCCGTGATTTGGAAACTTGTTCTCCAGATTCTTCTTCTGCTGCCTCTTTTATGTGTTTAGTTAGTGTCCTGTTAATATCTGTGATGTCATCTTCCTGGATGCCGCTCTATAAGATTTCAAAGCGATTTCGCAGTTGTAGCTGGAATTCCGTTCTGCGTTCCTGTAGGCGTGCAATGTTGATGATCTTCTTTGTGTGCCTGAAAAGTTTTCGTCTTTCTGTTCTTGTGTTTAGAACAAGCTTGCATCTTACCAGTCTGTGGTCACTACCTGTGTTGAAGTTGTTGAGAACAGTGCAGTCTTGGATCAAGTGCTTCCTATTTTGCAGAATGTAATCTATTTCACTAGTTGCTCCATTTGGGCTTTTCCAAGTCCATTTACGCTGAAGTTTCTTCTTGAAAAAGGAATTCATGATGTGCAGTTGTTCGTACTCTGCAAATTCATCAGTTTGTTTCCTCTTTCATTTCTTGTGCCATAACCATGACTATAAGGAAAATTTTCTCCTTTCTTCTTTTCTCCGTAATAGTTTCCTGTTTGGTTCATCTTGCTAACTTCTTCATAAAAGTCACCGACTTCCTCATCAGAGTAACTTGTGGTTGGCGCATAGACCTGTATGATCTGTAGCTCCTATCTTCTCGACAATTGGATGACCAATCTTGCAATTCTATCGAAGGAACTATCAAGCTCAATGATTTGATTCTTTTATTTCTTATGAATATGGAATCCAACACAACTAACTCTTCCGTCGGTTGTTCCTTATTGCCCACTGTTCAGTTCAATTTTATCTTCACCTTTTCTTCTTATTTCGCAGAAACCAATTATATCCCAGTTGATCCTATACAATTCTTCTTGTAGTTCTTGTAGACGACTCTCTGAGGAAAGGGAACGTCCGTTATTGATAGCCAGGGTCAGTATCTTGTAGTGGCCAGGTCCGAACGGGATATTTTTAGCACCTTCTGCCACCATCTCTTGCTGGTTGTCACCGTAACCAGGGACACTCTGACTACCGGGAACTGAGTAGAACCCATTTGCAGCCCTCTAGATATTATACCGGGACTTTATTTAAACTTGCGATGGATCGGCCACAAACAAACGTGTTTTGTGGAATTTTGGGGTCACTGGAGCAAAGCATGCGTTAAAGTTTTCCTTTGAGCACCCTGTTACAGGCATAGATGTCTACGCTATTAATGATGCTCCCGACACATTAAAATGTGTTCTAAATAATCTCCTGCAAAAAGAATTTATAAATTGAAACTAGTTCTGCCAAAGGCAATTGCGCAGACTAAAATGATATCCATCTTAACCACCGGGGACCATCACTGGATATTTTGGACCCAACTTTTTCTTGCACTTGAAGTAGAAGCTCTTACGTCCTCTTGCTCTAATCAAAAGCCCAATTGTTCAGAAGTTTCCAATGCCCGTAGAGCTTTTTCTGGTTTACCTACAGAGTTTCTCTGACCAATACTCGTTCTTTCTCTTTCCTTTCCAGGCATAAATTTTTGAAAGTCGTCTGGACGTTTGATAGGAATTCAAGGGAGACACGTGTGACTCCTTTGCCTCCGCAATAGATGCTGCCTTATTTATGTCTTGTCACTGCATCTTAATTCTATGCTCATTATTAATAATGCTTGGAAACGAATGTTCAATCATCGCATTATCAGCATCTCAGTTTCCAAAATACTCACATTCAAAGAGAGTCAAAATTTATTTACATAAAATCTTTGGATATGCTATGCTACCAAATAAGCTAGGTGATAACAAACATTCTTCTTTACATATATAGACTAGCAGTGGACCCGGCGTTGCCCAGCATAATTATACTTGTTGGTAAGCAGAACAATCTCAAGAAGTTAAATTATAACTCCAAATTGGTTAAATAATAACTTAATCAATAAAACACACAGCGAAGGGGCTATCCATTCTCAGAAAAATCCGAAATACTGGAATTCTAGGTGATATACCGGGACTTTATTTACCTTTTGTTGACTTGCCTCAGATTAAAATTATATCCATCTTCACCACCGGTTAACATCACATACAAGTTTTTCTTGCCTTTGACGTAGAAGCTCCTATACCCTCTAGCTCTATTCAAAACTACCGTTGTTCAGATGTGTCCAATAATCGTATATATATTTTTGTTAAAGCTGAAGAGTTTTTCTGACCAAAACTCGTTCTTTCTCCTTCTTTATCCAAACACATAAATTTTTTCCTGTCGTCTGGATGTTTGATAGGAGCTCAAGGAACACACGTGTGACTCTTTTTCTCCTCAATAGAGCTGCCTTATTTATGTCCTGTCACTGCATCGTCATTTAATGCTCATTAATAATAATTCTTTTAAACGAATGTTCAATCATCGCACTATTAGCATTCACACAGATAATATAGTCAAAATGTATTTTTATGAAATGTTTGGATCTGCTGTGCTACGAATAAGCTAGGTGATAAACCCGACGTGGCTCTGAATCTTTGTTTTTTTTATTAAATTTTGCAATATCTTAAAAATAAACACATGAAAACGCTTAGCATTAATACAGTTAAAATTCATAATGAAAAATTAAAAAAATTATTTCTAAATATCACAATGGATGGACCTCTCCATGTATGCCACTACTAGCCTAAATGATTTCTTAGTCACATAATCTATTTTAGATGGACACTTTATGTTGTTGCAATTCCCACTCATCTCTCGATGTCTTGAATTAAAACTTGGCCATTGATCACTTTGTGTGGTTTACCAGTCGCTGCTAAATGACTCTTTCCTCTGTCGTCTTTCCACTCTTTCTCATTAGTCTGCTTACTCTCCATTATCTCCAGTTACTCATCATTTTTTAAGATTTTCAAGAAATTTATAAGTACTAAGAACTCTCAATTATAAGAAAAGCCTGAATAACAAGAATTCTATACATTGTTACAAATTGTATCTTATTTATATTGCACAAACTTTGCCTTGCATTGTTGGTCATGAGATATATATTTTTGGTCCATGCAGAGTGTTTGTGAATTGTGTGTTGATACCATTGTTGATAACTATTGTTTCACCAAATTAGCTGCGCATTGTTGGTCATGAGATATTTCTCATTAATATGCACTGCTATCATTATAAATATCGATTTATAATCGATAATTATTATTTTTTCGAAATTTGAGGTAGACAGTGATCTTCCTCATCCTTTGAGGTCAGGTATGCAAAATTTCATCAACATCAAAATAAAACTGTAGATTTGTTTAAGAAACAACACCACAATCCCAGACACCCACAACAAACATTCTTCTTTACATATATAGACTTGCAGTGGACCCGGCGTTGCCCGGGATAATTACGCTGTAGGGAACAGAACAATCTCAAGAAGTTAAATTATAACTCCAAATTGGTTAAAAAATAACTCATTAAAATCTACACAGAGCGAAGGGACTATACTTTCTAAGAAAGATCTTAAAAACAGGAATTCTAGGTGATATACCGGGACTTTATTTAAATTCTTCTTGACTTGCCTCAGATTAAAATGATATCTATCTTCACCACTGAGGAACATCACTGGATACTTTAGACCTAAGTTTTTCTTGTCCTTGACGTAGAAGCTCTTATTTCTCTGGCTCTATTCGAAACTCCCGTTGTTCAGATGTTTCCAATACCCGTATTGATTTTTCTATTCTAGCTGCAGAGTATCTCTGACCAATACTCGTTCTTTCTCTTTCTTTTCTAGGCACGTAAATTTTTGCCAGTGGTCTGGACGTTGGATAGATGGTCCCTTGTCTCCTCAATAGATGCTGCTTTATTTATGTCCTCTCAATGCATCATCATTCTAAGCTCTTTATTAATAATTCTTGGAAACGAACGTTCAGTCATCGCATTAGCAGTTTCCAAGATATTCACATTCACACAGAATATACTCAAAATATATTTTTATGAAATGTTTGGATCTAATTTGCTACTAAATAAGCTAGGGGATAACCCCGGCGTGGCTCTGACTCTGTTTTTTGGATTACATTTTGAAATATCTTAAATGTTGTAATGTTTATATTTATGATAGCAGGATGCTGCGTAGTGGATGAATGAATACACAAACAGAGGTCGGCTAAAGTTGGTGATTTAAAGTAATACTTTATTTAACACAATAGATTTATATTGAGGATACTGGAATAAATTAAATAACTTAAAAATAAGTCATGAATAATGCTATAATAATAAATCTTAATTAAGCGATTATAACTAGAACTAAAGTAACAAATAATAATGAGCGCGATTAAGCACACACTTAAATGTTAACTCCACATCGAGACGACGATTGGCAATACTGGCCCGAGCACTAGCACACAAATTTGAACTGGTCGTCGGCTAGATATAGAATACTACACTAAATTCTCAGTGGCTTCCGCTGAGAACCACTCTAGGCACAATGCGGTTAAGGAATCCACCTCCTTACACCACTCAAATTTAATTGTAGGCTGTATGATAACGGACACTATCGGGAATAAAGTCTGCAGAGGCATTCGATGCAACTCCGCTGACAAAAGTGGTTAATTGCTGGCAGAAAAGAGGAATTTGCGATGAGTAGAATACAGTCGGTAAATAGTAAGTAATTGTCAGTTGTTAATATGCTTATTTCCTAAGCGTCACCAAGACTAGACGTAAACACACCAATGCTTATGACTGAAGAAAACGATAACGTAGAGTATCATTACAAGAGTCTAGTTAAAGACAATCTAAATAGTACTTGGTTTTACGAGTACAAAGTCCCACTGACATTCCAAATAATTTCTTCGACCGAAAGGCCAGAGTCCTTTGACAGAAGAAGAATATCGCAAATTTTAGCTGCGCAATTCATAGAACGTATCCTTGACTTATCGGATACAATTACCCGGACGAAAATTACACGCTACAATGTGGGACATGCTTATATTAAAGTTCCATACCTGTAACCTTTGTAGCCACCAAAAATTAAGAGGCATTAATATTTTTGGTGCTATTTTATTTTGGTCGTAGCAATATTGCGCCTTTAGCTAAAGGGACTTTTACTCGAGCACTTTTCACCCCCTCCATCCCGATTTTATGTCACGTTGATTTAATTTCAAGCGAATTTTCTTCAGAGTCTGTAAAGAAGATTAATTTTGATAAGTATCCGAGCCTAACAGATCGAAAACGAAACTCAAAGAAAAAAAGAAACGAATAGATTTTATTTACCGGTAAAGAATACCGACAGTATCTGAGAAAAAGGCACAAGCAAGACTTCAAAAACACCTTTGTTAAGTGCGCGGGGACGATGTTGGCCGCACTTCCATTGTAATAAGTTAGGTTGGTTGCCCGGGCGACTCAGGACGAGGCAGTCAGTTTTTAAAAGAGAAGGCGATCGAGGACAGCTTGCCATGGACGCTCGATCTTAAGAGCGAACTCGAATATGTTCGATTGGAGCCATTGTGCCTTCATTTATGTTCGAAAATAAATCTACTCATTATTTGGCTGTGAAATGATGTGTTTTTTAGGATCGATGAACCTATGGAATTTCACGGAAAAGACTTACTTACCAATCTTGACTACAAAACACAACTACAGTTGGGAACAGAACGAGGACATTATTGACGGATGGTAGCAGGAAAGGAGAAATCGAATCGCAAATGAAAAGGCTTAGCAATGGAAGACAATCTCGTAATGAGGGAAGTTCACGGGCCTAAGTTTAAGTGATAGACAATGATACTCTCAACCTGTTTTTTTGTATATATTTATTGAAACAGGCAAGAGCATTCCAAACGTCGTACGCTGGAACGACGCCAGCCACGCTAGGAAGCGATATCATTTAGCAGCGGGGGACTGTAGCCACCAAAAATTAAGAGGCATTAAAATTTTTGGTGCTACTCTGTTATGCTCACAGAAATATTACGCCTTGAGCTAAAGGGACTTTTGCTCGAGCACTTTTCTCCCCCTCCATCCCGATTTTATGTCACGTTGATTTAATTTCAAGCGAATTTTCTTTAGAATATGTAACGAAGATTAATTACGACAAGTATCCGAGCCTAAGAGATCGAGAACGAAATTGAAAGAAACCAGGAAACGAATAGATTTTATTTACCGGTAAAGAATACCTACAGTATCTAAAGAAAAGACACGAGCAAGACATCAAGAAAATCTTTGTTGAGGGCGCGGGGATATTGTTGGCCGCACTTCCATTGTAATTAGTTAGGTTGGTTGCCCGGGCGACTCAGGACGAGGCAGGCAGATTTTGGAATGGAAGGCGATCGGGGACGGCTTGCCATGGATGCTCGATCTTATGAGCAAACTCGAACGTGTTCGATTGGAGCAATTGTGCCTTCATTTATCTTAGAAAATAAGGCTAATCATTATTTGGCTGTGAAATGATGTGTTTTTTAGGATCGACGCGAGAATACACAGAATTTATGGAATTTCACGGAAAATATTTACATAACAGTCTTGACTACAATTGTGAACTACAATTTCACGGAAAACGCAACTACAATTGTGAACAGAACGAAGGACATTATTGACGCAAGGCAGCGAAGAATGGAGAAATCGAATCGCAAATGAAAAGGTTTAGCAATAGAAGACAATCTGGTAATGAGGGAATTTCATGGGCCTAAGTTTAAATGATACTCTCACCCTGTTTTTTTGTATATATTTATTGAAATAGGCAACAGCATTCCAAACGTCGGACGTTGGAACGACGCCAGCCACAAGGAGTCGATAAGCGTAAGATTGTGCAACACGCAACCCTGATGCCTGTGGCGCTCGTGAAGCTCGAAACCAGATGCTAAGCGTACTGGAGCGCTCTTTGAGAAAGATTGAAATGCGCCAGTTCAGCAATAATATTTGGTATTCCGACATTCACTAACACGACTAACACTTAGGAGCATCCCCCCCCCCCCCGCCCCCTTTGTAATTTACTTTCCTTTTACTCGTGTCGGAACCAGCAAGAATCCACGGAGCGAAACGACAATATAACAAAAATGTTAATTGATGGTTGTTTTTTTTGCAATAAACTGAAGGATTTCAGAGACTGGAGGAGAGAAAACTTACCAAAGGAAAACCGACGAGAGACGCCCTGGAAAGTGGAAAAAAGTATAAGAAAAAAAAGGGGTGATTCAAGGAATTCATTTGAACACATGAATGGTATGGGAGAGATACCAAAAAGTAAGACTTACCTTTCTGGACTTTAGAATGAAACGAATGTGTCTCAATAACCTAAAGATTAATTACCGTTAAACAAATAACTGATGAAAACTGACTGTAATAGTAATACGAATTTGGACTGACTGCTTTATTCTTTTGGATTTTGAATGTTACCCACGGTGATGTTTTTTAGAGAAACTTGTTTAATGTTTTTTAATTTCTGAATTACCGTAGGCGGAAAGGGGTTGCTACCTAGATCAGCATTTGCGAAGATCACGGAACAGACTTGACCTCAAGATTATTATTCGGAAGAGAACCAAGACCCAGATTTAAATTGTAATAAACGGTCTTGTATTTATTTGAATGGAGATGTTAATATTAATTAGCATCACGTCAGCAACTGTTCTAAAGCTTACAATTTATAAAAAGAAATAACAGTCACAGTAATCAGAAGAGTGATGAGATAAGATTTATTTCACTGGTAATAAACAATGATGAAATAGGATTTTAAATATAATTCAGAAATTCGAAATAGTGGTTAGCTTGCTTCCTTTAGGGGAAAAGCCGGGTTTCGGGGAACCACTTAGCTTCCTTAACCAAAATAAATGCTACAGAGAAATTAAGTTTTTTTCTGATCTGTGACTTTGATGATATCGACTTTTATGATTTGTGGCTATTTTAAATGAGCCTGATGATCTTGGATTTCTAGAAATTTTGGATAGCCTGCATCCCAACGGAGATTAAGTTAAGTTTTATGGTTGCAATACATTTAAGACTTTTGTTCTGTGAGCTTTGGAATACTTTGGACAGTATCGCAAATTTGATAATTGTTAAATTTATTGATGCTTGGATTTATGTTTACTAATGACTGGTGAAAAGTTAATTACGGATGATTATTGGTGATTTATTTTTTTAGCGCCTTTGGAGTTTGTACCCTTTGAAAGCGTCAGTCGACGACGAAGAAAATAGATACGAAAAATAATGTTTGATGTTGAAAATGAGGCAGAATTACTAGGAAATAGAAGACGTAAGCATTTATAATATTTGGATTATTTTTGGAATCAGCCTGCTCTCAATTCCCATACTCATAACTATTCTACAAGATCTGCAAGCGAAGTGCGCCTGCCTTTTGCAAAAGCCAATTATCGTCTGCGCTGTGTGTCATTTGCATGTGTAAAATGCTGGGCCCGACTCCCTATTGAGATACGTTCTATAAGTTTATATTCCCATTTTAGGAGAGCTCTAAGGAATTTTTGTTTTTTGCACCACATCCTTAAATAATTTGGTTATTAAAGATCTAGAAAACGCTCTACCCCTGATATTCTTAAGAGGTGTTTAATTTTTTATTTTTTTTTATTAAAGTTTAAGCTTAAGTCGCCTTGCATTCTCAGTCAGTAAGATAGTCTGAAAGCGTTGTTGCGACTTTCTGGCTCTCACTGCTATGCTTTTTTTCTCTGTCTACACAAGTCAACTTAAACTTATTTTAAGACGACCAGATTAAGTGAATAATTTTTGGAAATAATTAATATTTGTGTCGTATATGTAAGCTCTATGAGGTAGTTACACCTAATGATGTTTAACATTTATATATCACTGTGAGTTAATTTTTGATTTCCATTGTTAATATTACAGTTTGAACTATGGTTGTTCGTTTTGTCGTTCTCTATTACAATTTAATTCGTCAGACTTGTTTTATTTTTAATTTTTAATTTCTGATCTCATTATTTTTAATTTTTTGATGTGTATTCACTAACCTTGTTTGTTTGCTGTTCATTAATATTTGTACAGATACCCACAGGACCTAACTTGTCGGTTTTAACCATACTGGCCTGTTGGGTATCAATGTTTTCTTCTAATCAATTTAATAAATAAATAAATAAATAAACTCATCGCCTAAAGAGTACCCCTCCTTTTGCCTGTTCAGATGGTCTCATGTTAAGGATAGTGGAGTTCAGTTGAGTGATAAGTCGATCAGGTCGAAGAGAACCAACTCGGATCGAGAGCGAACCAACCCTTCGTTGAAAGTTTATTGCTAGTTTTCCAGAGACCTTTACAAATTAATGCCGTTACCAGCTGCCCCTGTTAAGACAAGCATGTCGGTGGGGAATGAATCTGGTATACGATCAAATTCAGTACGGTTAGTTAGGAAACCGTTCTTAATGAGTTTGCAAGCTTGCTTTAGCAATTCGGCGAGATATTGGAATGTTTTGCACGGATGTTTAAGACAAATGTTTATATGAACCCTTTGAATTATATTGTTGAATGGACTAATTTTGCTTGCGTGCAGTTTTGTTTAGTTATCTGTCAGAGACCTTAACTTTTTATCTTTGAGAGTAAAAAGAAGTCCTGATAGAGTACCTCGACATAGTGGAAGACCTACACGTAAACCTGAGACTAACCTGAAGTGAGTTACCTGATTTGAGTCCTCTGACTGGTCGGTTGAATTCATTCCTTAGTGTTCTGCTTGTCCAAACGGGTTTAATGAATCTCCTCCCATGGAAAAAATTTTGAGGTTCACGACGCTCTCAAGGCGTTTCTTAGGAATACTTAGTTCACGGAATACTTATCGGTCAGCAGTCGACAGGCTAGGAAAAGTTATCATTTGCTGGCGAGGGAATGTCGCCACCAAAAATTAAGAGGCATTAAAATTTTTGGTGCTACTCTATTATGCTCGTAGAAATATTACGCCTTGAGCTAAAGGGACTTTTGCTCGAGCACTTTCTCCCCCTCTATCCCGATTTTATGTCACGTTGATTTAATTTCAAGCGAATTTTCAGAGTTTGTAACGAAGATTAATTATGACAAGTATCCGAGCCTAAGAGATCGAGAACGAAACTGAAAGAAAACAGGAAACGAATAGATTCTATTTACCGGTAAAGAATGCCGACAGTATCTAAAGAAAAGACACGAGCAAGACATCAAAAAAATCTTTGTTGAGGGCGCGGTGACGTTGTTGGCCGCACTGCCATTGTAGTTAGTTAGATTGGTTGCCCGGGCGACTCAGGACGAGGCAGTCAGTTTTTGGAAGAGAAGGCGATCGAGGACGGCTTGCCATGGACGCTCGATCTTAGGAGCGAACTCGAACCTGTTCGATTGGAGCAATTGTGCCTTCATTTATCTTAGAAAATAAGGCTACTCATGATTTGGCTGTGAAATGATGTGTTTTTTAGGACAGACGCGAGAATACACTGAATTTATGGAATTTCACGGAAAAGATTTACATACCAATCTTGACTACAAACCGCAACTACAATTGTGAACAGAACAAAGGACATTATTGAAGCATGGCAGCGAGGAATGGAGAAATCGAATCGCAAATGAAAAGGTTTAGCAATAGAAGACAATCTGGTAATGAGGGAAGTTCATGGGCCTAAGTTTAAATGATACTCTCACCCTGTTTTTTTGTATATATTTATTGAAATAGGCAACAGCATCCCAAACGTCGGACGATGGAACGATGCCAGCCACAGGGAGTCGATAAACGTAAGATTGCGCAGCACGCAACCATGATGCTAAGCGTATTGGAACGCTCTTTGAGGAAGATTAAAATGCGCCAGTTCAGCAAAAATATTTGGTATTCCGACATTCACTAATACGACTAACACTTAGAAGCATTCCCCCCCCCCCTTAGTAATTTACTTACCTTTTACTTATGTCGGAACCAGCAAGAATCCACGCAGCGAAACGACAATATAACTAAAATGTTAATCGATTGTTGTTTTTTTGCAATAAACTGAAGGATTTTAGAGACAGAAGACGAGAAAACTTACCAAAGGAAAACCGACGAGAGACACCCTGGAAAGTGGATAAAAGTATAAGAAAAAAAGGGTGATTCAAGGAATTAATTTGAACACATGAATGGTATGGGAGAGATACCAAAAAGTAAATCTTACCTTTCTGGACTTTGGAATGAAACTAATGTGTTTCAATAACCTAAAGATTAATTACCTGTTAAACAAATAACTGACGCTAAGAAAACTGACTGTAATAGTAATACGAATTTGAAGTGAGACTTACCTTATTGGTTAAAAGAAGTAGATGACTGCTTTATTCTTTTAGATTCTGAACGTTACCCAAGGTAATGTTTTTTAGAGAAACTTGTTTAATGTTTTTTTTAATTTCTGAATTACCGTAGGCGGAAAGGGGTTGCTACCTAGATCAGCATTTGCGAAGACCACGGAACAGACTTGACCTCAAGATGATTATTTAGAAGAGAGCCAAAGACCAAGATTTTATATTGTAATAAACGGTCTTGTATTTATTTGAATTGAGATGTTAATATTAATTAGCATCACGTCAGCAAAAAAGATTAATAAACTGTTCCACAAGCTTAAAATTTATAAAAAGAAATAAAAGCCACAGTAATCAGAAGGGTGATGAGATTAGATTAATTTCACTGGTAATAAACACTGATGAAATAACATTTTAAAAATAGTGCAGAAACTCGATATAGTGGTCAGTTTGCTTCTTTTGGGGGAAAGGCCGGGTTTCGGTGAAAAACTTAGCTTCCTCAACCAAAATAAATGCTACAACTTGTAAATGAAGCGCAGCAAGTGCGCTAATTGTAGAAGAACCTTAAGTTTTCCCTCAACATCTCCGACGCTGTCTTAGTAGCGAGGCTTTCCTTCGCCTCTTCTGCAGTTCTTCTTGAGTTTCGCCGCTCTCACAATTCTCGGCAGTTGGGGAATCCTCCACGTCAGGGACTGGACATGCTTCCATTAAGTGCAATATTCCATTTCTGGGCTTGACCCACTCGGGATCGTGTCTAAATCTCCACGTTCTCCATTTTTCTTTAGTCCTCCTTTCTACGTAGTTTTCCTTCTCTTCTCATCCTTTCTCGTTCTACGATCGGGCAAGCCCAGGCTTTCTCTTATTCACTCCTTGTTTCTTACGTCGGAGGCGACAACCATTACATCAGCTAGGTTGGAAACAAATCTTGCAATTTGGAGCCTGTCTTCAGCTCAGAATATGTCAGTCCTGCAAAGCACTCCCTCGCAGAATTAGCGTTATTCTCTATTAGAAATTGAGTGCTTACCAAATGTGAGATCCGTAGCTCCAAAACCTCGGCGAATAAGCATGGCTGTCTTAGGAAGAACGTAGACTCCGCTTTCCGTTCATTTATCGAGACACTAGATGAATAGATGACGTGGGTGCAAAAGCCACCGATGCTGTCGACGAAATCCTCAATGGGCTGTGGATTCCATGACGAAAATAAACAGGAAAAAATTTAGAATAATTACAGTAAAAATTCTTCATGAAAATTCGAAAAAAAAAATTTTTTTAACGCTCACAATGGATGGACAGTATGCCTCTGCTAGTCTAAACAATTTTTTAGACACCTAATCTTACTTTAGATATACACTTGATGTTGTTTTAATTCCCACTCTTCTCACGATGTCTTGAAGCAATACTTGACCATTCATCACTTTATGTAGTCTAACAGTCGCCGTTTCATCTATTTACATGCTTACCATTTGCTCAATACAGCACGGGGCTCAATATGTCCTCCCCTGTCGTCTCTCAACTTTATTTTAACAGTCTGCTCACTCTCCGTTATCTCCATTACTGATCATTTTCAAAGATTTCCAGGAAACTGTTAAGTACTAAGAACTCTCAATTCTAAGAAATGCCTGAATAACAGGAATTCCAGGCATTGTTACAAATTGAACCTTATTTATATAGAACAAACTTTGCCTTCCATTGTTGGTCTTGAGATATATATTATTGATCCCTGCATAATGTTGGTTTGGTTTGTTTGATATTAATGTCCTTTTAAACTGCCATGGTAATTTCAGGACAGCGTTATAGGGACCGCTAATTTTGCCTCTCAAGGGTTTAACGGGCAGCCAGCAAACGACTACACGGGACCAACGACTTTACTTCCCTTCCAAAGGAAGTGCGTGATCTCAGGGTTTTCCCCTTAAAAAATCCTCGTCGTCCTCGGCTGGGGTCGAACCTGCGTATTCGGGCATTAGAGGCAATCACGCAAACACTGAACTACGCATAATGTTGGTGAATAGCGTGTTCATGTCATTGTTGATACCTATTGCGGCACATACTTTTCCTTGCATTCTTAGTCATGAGATATATATTATTGGTCCATGCAGAGTATTTGTGAATTGCCTGTTGATACTATCTTCTATATCTATATATTGTAACGGGTCCCTTCGGCGCGTTATGATCGTTTTTATTAGTATTATTATTTGAGTGAATAAAAGTGAAAGACATTAATTTTGACGACGGACAATTAGCTTTTCCACGGTTACGTCGTCTATTTATATTTTTCCCGTTGTTACGGCCCTCTGTTGGGTAATAATGCCTCGCCGTGGGAACTTTGTTGCGAAATGTTTAAATGTCGGAGAATTGTTGAAAATTAAAGAAAAGATTTAGAATGACGAGTCGGCCATAGGAAAATGAAGACGGATGAATCGTCGACTTCTCCGTGAAGGAAAAAGAAATGTGGAGAACTTTTAATTTCACCCCGACGGGCAAGATCATTCAATAGTTGTATCGACGGTAGCGTTGGATGATCCCCCCCCCCCCGCCGTTCCTTTTACGTTGAACTGTGATGAACAGAGCCGACAAGTCCGGCCACAAAGGAATTTCGAACGGCAAGGATCTGCTGTTTCTGGAACGGAAATAAAGTTAAGTAGACTTTTGGTGAATTTCTTGTTTAATTGAATGTTGAAATTGACGAACATTTTATGAACCATACGATTAATCAAAATGCTGAATTATAAAGCTAAACTCTTCGAGACTGGAAGTCAAAAGACGGACCCCTTAGTTGGAACTCCAAGGATCGTTATGCAGATCTTCGAAAGCAGCAAGCGATAAAGTAAGACGAACTTTCCTATTTTGGGGGGGGGGGGGCATCAACGTGATTCTAACAGTGTCTCTAGTAAAAAGAAAGTAAAAGAGATTAGTTCATTACAAAGACTTACTTCTGCTTCCTCTGATTTAATTCATGCCCTAAACTTTAAAGGAAACGTAAAAATATAAAAAAAAAAATAAAGTAATCAAGTAATTATCAAAAATACAGACTGCTACTTACCTTACGTCAAAAAAATAAGAGATAGGAGAAAAAATATGTCAAGACCCGTATTGAAGCGACTTTGGTGGAATATTCCTATGAATGTAGTGAATCCTTTTTACAGAAGATCTTCGTCAGCCGACATTTAAAGTGAGAATCTAAAGCTCCGTGAATAGCAGTTGTTTTGTTTGCCCCGATGAGGTTGCTTCCCGTTAACTGTGAATTTTCTATTCCGAGGAATCTAGTGTTTTGATACCGATCGCAAACGGGTGGGTCCCCTTTAATATGCAGTCCCGTCACATTCCTTGTATGAATGCTATTGTCGACTGAGCCACCACCCCCACTCACAGTCGCCCCTTGTTAAAGGAGACTGTTGGGCTCTTCATCTTCACCCTCCACCTCGGCCAGTCCCTCCTTAAGTTGAACTTTGGATTGAGACCATAGCATGAGGAAGGTCACTGTCTACCTCAGATTTCGAAAAAATAATAATTATTGATAAAAAATCGATATTAATGGTTTTGGCGGCGCATTTTAATGAAAAATATCTCATGACCAACAATGCAAGACAAAGTTTTTGCAACAATAAGTATCAACAATGGTATCAACACGCAATAAACAAACACTGTGCACGGAACAACAATATATATCTCATGACCAGCAATGCAAATAAAAGTTTGTGCAACAATAGGTATCAACAATGGTGTCAACACGCAATGCACCAACACTATGCAATGATCAACAATATATGTCCCATGATCAACAATGCAAGGCAAAGTTTGTGCAATATAGAATCCAATGCATACAATTCCTGTTATTCAGGCTTTTCTTAGAAAAGAGAATTCTTAGTACTTAACAATTTCTTGAAAATATTTAAAAATGATCAGTTACTGGAAATAATGAGTTAGCAGAATATTAATAAAGAGTGAAAGACGATAGAGGAAGCATTCCTTTAGCTCCGTGCTGTATTGATCAAATGGTAAGCAAGTAAATAGAAGAATCGGCGACCGCTAGAAAACACAAAGTGATGAATGGCCAATTTTTGCTTGAAGACATCGAAAGAAGAAAGGAAATTGCAACAATATCAAGTGTAATTATCAGGGCAAAACCGGGTCCTCTGCTAGTTTAATCATAAAAACACTGCAAGCACGCGCGGAGTTATCACCTAGCTTATTTGGTACCACATAAGATCCAAACATTTCATCTAAAATTTATATTGAATATATTTTGTTGTAATGTGTATATTTTGGAAACTGAGATGTTGATAATGCGATGACTGAACGTTCGTTTCCAAGAATTATTAATATTATGCATAAAATGATGATGCAATGACAGAACATTAATAAGGCAGCGTCTATTGATGATGAAAAGGAGTCACGCGCGTCTCCCTTGAGTACCATATCAAACGTCCAGACGACTGGCAAAAGTTATTTATGTGCGTGGAAAGGAAAGAGAAAGAACGAGTATTGGTGACAGAAACTCTGCAACTAAAATACAAAATCTCTACGGACGTTTCGAATAGAGCAAGAGCTTCTACGTCAAGAACAAAATAAACTTTGGTCCCGGTATATCACCTAGAATTCCTGTTTTTCGTATTTTTCGTAGAATGGATAGTCCCTTTGCTCTGTGTTGTATTGATTCAGTTATTATTTAACCAATTGAGAGTTATAATTTAATTATTTGAGATTGTTCTGTTTACCTAAAAGTGTAATTATCCCGGGCAACGCCGGGTACCTCTTCTAGTTGTTGATAACTATTGTTGCACCAATCTTGCCTTGCGTTGTTGGTCGTGCAAAATTTCTCTCTAATATGCCCTGCATCATTGTGAATATCGACTTATTATCGATAAATATTATTTTTTCGAAATCTAAGGAAGACATTGACCTACCTCTTGCTACGGAATACGTCAAAATCTGTTCAGAGGATTAATTAAAGAATGGAACGTGGTAATGGTATATATAACATTTTTATTAATTATGAATTAATATACATACAAAATTTTGCGGCAACAATGGCAGGCTGAAGGATAAATTCATTCACAGAAAATCAAAAAAAAAATAATTAAGGGGTAAAAATAAACGAACCTTGTGCGTAAAAATAAAGAAAGGCATGGCGCGTTTATATTGCTCAGTGGAACATAAGATACAACATTTTGTCCATCACTCCCACTGAAGAAAAAGGATAGTGATCCATAGAATGAGACATCTTGCTGCATTGCATTAATCGGAAGGACCTGTCATAGTTGTATCAAGCAAGAGAATGGTTGTGTAAGACGTCCAAGGATCAACGTGAACAGGGCATGAAAATGAGCATGCCATAAAAAAAAGAAAACAATACAATATTTCTTCAGAAGGAGGATGGATTGGCAGGAGGTTCCATAGCAAAAATATATATGTTCCACTGGCGGGGAGGTAGATAGGCGGCCATGCTGCACAGGAGGCTTGTAGAGGTGGAAGAGGGGCAAGAGCTGAGGAAGGAATGAACTGTAAGCAAGAAAAATAAAAATTACAATTTGCCAACAATCAAATGGTATAACTTCCTGCGGCCGAGGAAATTATCCGAGAGGGAAAGAACGCATTTGCACATCACACGCGGATCATAAAAAGTAAAATTTATCGACAACAATGATAAAGATATAAATTGCAACAATCAGTCCACACGTTAGGAAGAAATCTAGACAGTAATTTATAACAGAATTAAATAAATATTTCTTAAAAACATAAAATATTAATCCCAGTATCAGACAAAGTAAATACCATTAATCCCAACTTTCCCGAACAAACCCCCTGTAATTTTACTCGAGTGCAGGATAAACCCATGTGTCCGTTGAGCATAGAGCTGTTTAAGAAAAAAAGAACCTTATTTGACTGGACCTAAAAGAAAAAAAAACTTAAGAGACACATAACATTAAATTATGCCAAGTAAAGTGAACAAGCAATGAAATAGTAAAAAAAATATGAATAGTATGAAATATGAATAGTGTGCGCACACTTAAAAAAAAAACTAATGAAAATGAATATTATTGACATGTCCAAAAAAAAATACTTTACATTGAGCTCAATAGTGTATAAATAATGTATATTCATATGACAAATAAATAGTTACGTGCTATGACTTATTTAAATGTATAAAAAATAAAAATAAAAAAAATGTATGTCGAAACTTTGCCTCTGGCTAAGAGCAAAAAAAACAAGAAGTTGAAAAAATATTCGGCGTTAAGAACCCCTCTCATCCCGCCTAACAACTTCAAACTACAAATTTTGCAGTTAAAACGAAAAAAGGAAGGGGGCGGCCATACATGTACATAAATTTATTCCAAAAATAAGTCTAATTAGTGTTCGTGATCCCGCTTAGTTAACGACATTTGATCGCAAATTTTATACAAAGCGGGGGAAGGTAAAGGTTTTGTCAAAACGTCTGCCGGCATGTCTGAGGATGGACAGTAGGCGAGGATCACATTCTGGAGATTGATTTCGCGCGAGATGTAATTATGCAATCTCAGGATGTGCCTCATTCTACTCTTAGATTCCAATGCACTCAGACATGCGATGGCAGAAGTTGAATCGGTGTATATAGTAGCGGGGAAAGAGATATATTCCCCCTGTCCTATTTGAGTGAATAAATCCCATAACCACCAAAATGATTTTACACACTCGGATATAGCTATAATTTCTGCTTCACAGCTGCTTAAGGCCACGAGACGCTGCTTCTTAGAGCACCAGGAGATGGTATTTTCTCCCAATTTTATGAGGATACCAGAGTAACCCTTGCTCTGTGGGGTAACACACCAACTTGCATCGACAAATGCACATAACGAACCTGTTGACTGAACAAAGGTGAGCGATGCATCACAGGTGTGAGCTAGGTAAGCAGCTACTCCCTTTAGCGCCGTCATATGCAAATGAGTTGGAGACCTAGCATATGACGACAATCGTGTGATAGCGAAAGCTATATCCGGGCGCGTGCACGTCATTACATACATGAGTGACCCGAGAAGGGACTGATAAGTTGTGGGATCAGCCGGCCGTGAGTCCGTTACTTCGTCCAGGTTCACGTGCGGACTGAGGGGAACTGATTTAAGTTTAATGTCTTGCAGTTGATAGTCGTGCAGGACTTGCTGGATGTAGTGAGCCTGGGATAATTTGATGACATTGCCTTCCCGGCTCACACGCATACCTAAAAGGTGATGTACGGGTCCCAGGTCCACCAGATCGATTTCCTGTCGCACATCATTCATTAATAATTTTAAGGCAGACACATCACTCGTAGCAGCCACAATGTCATCTACGGGGTTGTGCATAACCTTTTGCTAGGGGGCTGCGACTTAAACCGCAGCGTTGTGGCACACTCTTATGACGCTTCGGCAGAGAGTAGTTCATTGTGCTTCTATTGGTATCAAACAAATATGGCTGGTTTAATAAATGACAGTGAAGAGCAGCGTTTCATGGATAGAGTTCGTGCAAATGCATATCGAGAGGCAATGGAAGCAGGTGCGTCTTTTATTAATCGCAAATGGGTTGCGAACAAGTTAAACCGATCGGATAGATGGGTGACAGACAATTGGAAGAAAGGTTATGATAACTGCCATGCCGAATTTGCTGAGGGTAGGCCCGAGAAATTATCACAGGAAAGCAAAAACATCATTGCTAATAACAGTGGCAAAAGACGTCGCAGCTGTGTCAAAGTTGCACAAGAAATTAAAAACAGGCGTGGAAAAACAATTTCTCGTTCAACGATTCAAAGACATCGTCAGCGTGCAAACATCAAGCCATTCCATGTTATTCCGAAACCGATGAAGACCGCATTAAACATCGAAGACCGGCTCTGGTTTTGCGACTACCTGCGGGATTGGGTGGAAGACGACTTCATGCACCTTGCCCCGAGCGACGAGTTCTTTGTGTGGACTATGAGGCGTCCGAATTACCAAAACGATAGGGTCTGGAGCTTATCGATTACAGATATTTCTGACGATGAACACTATCAAGAGCTGTCCAAGAAGCCTGACTGCATTGGCATCTTCGTGTGTTTCACCGCCAAGCGAATGATGTGGAGATTCAAGGAGCAGGGTGAGTCATGGAATGGTGATTATTTTCGGAATTTGCTAACAAATGATGTTTTTCCGTTTCTTCGAGATCCAAACAACACTATCGACCCGCATGAAGTTTGTTTTTTGCACGATAAGGCACCTTGCTTTAAGGCTAATGCAACACAGCAAATCCTAAGAGAAAGTGCTATCGATTTCTTCTCATCAAACGAATGGCCCGGTGCATCCCCTGACCTAAACGTTGCTGTACATTTTGGAGCCGTGTTAAAAGACGCAGTGGAATCTTTAATGATTCAAGAACGTGGTGAAAATCGGTATTCTCAAGACCTTCTAATAGGACACCTGACATCTGTGCTGAAGGACATGGAGTACGATACTGCTCTGTTTGAGACACTACTCCGTTCCTACCCGAAACGGATGCGTGCTGTTCGAGATGCAGGTGGTGGCCACACTAAATATTGATATGATAAAAGCGGAAATAAACGTACTTTTTGATTATCAACCGCAGAACATTCCACTTAGTTTTGTTTATTTTCCAGACCCCTAGCAAAAGGTTATGCACAACCCTGTACATACACAGCAAGGAGCATGAAGCAACCGTTGCTGTCATAAAAGAAAAGACTATCATCTGCTCGGGACGGGGTAAACTCTAAGCGGAGAAGGAGCTGACATAATTTCATATACCAGCACCTCCCACTCTGCTTTAAACCATACAGTGATTTTCGGAGTTTGCATACTTCGTCTGAGCGGTGAGCCAACCCCTTGGGTGGCATTACATATATCGTGAAATCTATCGGCGCATGCAGATAGGCACATTTGACATCGTATTGGTGCAACGACAAGCCCTTATTAGCCGCTATGGCAAACAGTATTCTTAACGACTCCATCCGAATTACAGGGGAAAACGTGAGTTCGTATTCCGTTCCATACATCTGCGACGATCCAATTGCCACCAACCTGGCTTTATATCTTGAAACCGACCCTTCTGGATTATACTTAATGCGGTATATCCAGTTCGTTTTTAGTATCTTCGTGTGTAGGGGCTTAGGGACTAAGTCCCAGACTTGATGAAGGTGGAGAGAGTCCAATTCACTCTTCATAGCCTCTTCCCATTGGAGACGTTGAGGGGAAGTGAGTGCCTGTTCATACGACATAGGGGTCATCAAGGACGTCTCCTTGAAAGTGGAGTCGGTCAAGTTGGGATGACAGAGTACAGCTCGATGCCTCTCTGCCTTATCTTTCAGTCTCTGTGATCTGCGTAACTCCTGTTGAGGGGGCGCAGGGGCAGGTTGCGTCGGTGGCGACAGGTCCGACTGGACGGGTGCCTTCACCGGAGGAACAGAAGAGATCGTTACATCAGGAATGGTTGGATCTTCGTTATCTTCCGCTTCAGGGGCGAAATGTGTTGGTGGGTCCTCGACGTCGGAAGCTGGAGATAATGACGGCGGTCGTTTGACATTCCTCGCTTCGTCAACCTGAGAAGTCTCTGAATGGAGATCATATGGAAGCTGAGGCATAGACGGAATCGAGAATAACGGTTCGCGGCACATTGACAGTTCAGGGACCGTTTTTGGAAAAAATCGAACTGATCGAGATCGTATCAATTTGTCCTCCTCAATCGAATAAATGAGATAGCCAGGTGATGACGCCGGGTATCCCATGAAAATTCCACGTTTTGCATGAGCCTGGAATTTGGATCGGTGCGATCTTGGCACAAAATAATAAACTGGGCACCCAAATGGCGCTCGATGCTTAAAAGTGGGTTTCTTTTCGGACCTCAGCTCCTCTGGGGATATAGTTTGCCCTGTTCGGGCAGGGAGTTCAAATTGTATGCTGCCGTAGCAGCAGCAAGGTCCCAAAAACGGTGTGGAACATTAGACGAGGCAAGTAGG